>PVIH01027455.1:0-16922 GCA_004025045.1 Sigmodon hispidus | reverse complement strand
AAAACTGCCCTATGTGATATCATAATTTGGTAACATGTACCTTCCTGTTGTAATGTTAATAGAGATAAATATTTTTATCAGATATTTTATAAACAGTGCTTTTCTTTAGCATCATTCAATCTCAAAACATCATCATACAGGTTATTAGTTGCAAAGTACCTAACATGACACCTTTATACATTTTGTGATTATAGTAGTGCAAAATATAAAATGTATACTTGCAACTTTGTGAATTTCACTGTGTGTAAGTTATATATTAAATCTTTGAGTTTCAATTTTATTCTTATACGTGGTAATTTTGCAAAGTAGGAGGATTCCAAAAGAAAGAGTTTGGTACAACTTTGCTGTAGTTCCCTAGGTTGCTTTTATAAAGAAGGTCAACTATTTTCAGGTAATGTTAAGAGTTAGAATTGCCGTTACCAAATATAACTGTATTAGTAGTTTGGAAAAATATAAAATCTTAATTTCATTGTTGAAGAAATTTGAATGTTTATTTCAGGAGGGCAGTTTTGATTATATGTGTATGCACAAAGTTTTGCTGGATTTATCATAATAAAAATGTTCCACAAAGATGATCATGGCTTGTGATATTTCAAAAACTGTAGTTTAGTGAGATATTAAAATCCTTGATTTTTCTCCCATTTTATGTTCAGAGTTAAAATGAAATATATATTTCATTAAAATGAAATATAATTAAAGCATAAAACTTAACATTTTAATCATTTCAAAGTTTGCAGTGCATTGGTTTAATGTATGCTCATTAATTCATTCATTTTTATGTCTCAAAGATATTCCACTCGAATATTTTTTCATGAGTATATTGCTTCTAAATTGTATCAGTTACAAATGTGCTGTGAACACTTATTACTGTTTGTCTTACAGTATGATCAGTGTTGTCCTTTAATATATAACTTAATGTGCTAAAGCACATTATAAAAGTGCTATCCTTTTTGTTTAAGATTTAAAGAGTTGGATGTATAGGCAGGATAATCAAGAGTTCATTGGACATCATTATTAGACAATAACGGGAAACATACTGCCAGAACATTCCATATAGAAGATGTCCTAATCCCACTGGTGTCAAGAGTAACAGTTTTCCCTCTCTAAGGGTATCCTGGGTGATTTGACAAAACTGTGGTAATAGGTAAGTTTTCTTTCCATGGAAAACACTATGCTTTATGCAAAGCAGCCAGCTTCACCTTATAACATTAAATGTGGAAAGCATTTATGTAACAAGAATAGGGTATAGAACAGAGTTGTTCTTTCATACTATTATGCTAAAATAAACTTTCTTCCTGAGGTCATTTTTTATTGATGTTTTAATTGGATCTCATATTCTCTATACCATCAAAATTTTGCTTTATATATTTTTCTAAATTTTCATAGTAACAAAATTGAAAAAGAGTAGATAAGAAGGGATGTTGGCCAATTTACAGAAACAGTATCATTGGAGGTGAAGGTATAAATATTCAAATTGATAGTAAAATGGTCTTATCTAGAAGTAACCCAAGTATAAAAGGCCATGCTATAGGGCTTCCTAGAGAGAAAAGTTAACAAAGACCACTTAGTGCTTTTTTAGCAATAGGACACAACTTTATTATGTCACCAGGAATACAAGGTTTTGGTAACAAACTAATAGAGCAAAAAAAGTGATTTGGTAACTACATAGTGCTGAAATTTTATCTAAAATTTTGCAGTGTGACTTTAAAGAATGCATACCAGAATCAACATTTTCTTAGAGGAATAAATTTTCTTAGAAGAATGAACAAATTAAAATTGCTCTGTCCATGGTCTAATGGATGACCACACACCCATGGCCATATGGGCAGCACTAATTGAATCCAGCGAGTCATTTATAAAGAGAACATATATAAAGCTGGGAGGAGGGAGACACTGGGGGATATAGTCAAAAGTTATTCTATCTCTCCCGACTGAGCCCACAGCCATTTAGTTCCAAATAATCACACAAATCTTATATTAATTACAAGCTCTTTGGCCTATGGCTCAGGCATATTACTGACTAGCTCTTATCCTTAAGTTAACCAATAATTCTGTTTACATTTAGCCATGTGGCTTGGTACCCTGGCTTCAGTGTAGCTTTCTCATTTTCCTTCCTCTGTGTCTAGTGGGCATCTGTTCTGTTTTTCCTCTTTCCAGAATTCTCCTTGTCTAGTTGCCCCACCTATAATTCCTGTCTGCCTAGCTTCTGGTAAGTCAACATTTTATTAAACCGATATTTACAGTGACAAATATTAACAGTGTATAATCCCACAGCAGGGTGGGGGGACTTGAGAAAAGTTGGAGGTAATATGAGGATGCATATAGTTAAAATACATTTTAAACATCCATCAATTGCTCAAAGAATAGCAAATATTGTATATGTATGTAAAACAATAAAAGTAAATTTAACAAAATTACCAGGTACCCTGTAAATAGATATATAAAATTAACTTTCTCTCTCTATGACCAAATAACCTAAATGTAACAAGATACTAGAGAAAGGATTTTTTTTGGTATGCAGTTTGGCAGAGGTAGTCCATCAGGATTGAAAACCATTATGACCGTGACAGCTTGCTGGGCAGCTTACTCACATGAAACCCACCTGTAAGGAGAAAGATCTGGTGCAGGGGTCTGGACTATAACCCTTAGGGCCTGCCCTCTACAACCTACTTTATTCAGGTAGGCTTTACCTTCTAAAGGCTCTCCATCCTCTGAGCTGGACAGATGGCTCAGCAGTTAATAGTACTGACTGCTTTTCCAGAGGACTCAGGTTCAATTCTGAGCACTAACATGGCAGCTCACAACTGTCTGTAACTCCAGTTCCAGGGATCCAAAACACTCACACAGACATACATGCAGGCAAAACACGTGTGCACATTAAATAAAAAATAATAAAAATTTTTAAAAGTTCTACAATGTCAATAAGATAATTATGTAGATGTTATATTCAAACCCATGAATGTTTTAGGTACATTCCTAATTAATATCATAGCAGTAAATAACTTGTAAGTAAGTTTATTGAAATAAATTGTCAGAATCCAGTTATACATAATTTTTAGGATTGTGCCTTCTATCTTAGTTATGCATATTTGTTTGTATTTATATAAATACAAGATACTGAGTTGTATTTTTTGTTGTTTGTATACATATGGCTTCAGGGCTGAGTACTTTGTATTGGTCAGCCAATTATCTAAAGGAAATCATAACAGAAAACTACAGCTCAACACAATGCAAAGATCAATGGACGGTGGCTACTTCAGCCTTAATAGATAAATTATCAGTCCTTTTACAGCACCATAATTTGGAAGACATAAACAGGAGATAAATAATGTATGTAATAACTAGAGTCTAATATAAACTATAATAAAATGGATGTTATTAATGACTTTCTGTCACAACAAAAATAAATTTGAGAAAAGTTTTATATTTTTGGTTGTGAGCCTAACCTCTAATGGCTGAGCCATCTCTCCAGCCCAAGAAAAATTTTAAAAACCAGGTTTTGATAATCCTTACTCAGTAATACTTTTGTCTTAAAAAATTAAATATTTGAAGATGTTAATGAAGCATTTTTGCTAAATAAAAAATAAAGCAATCCTTTCAAAAACAAGCTGTTTAACATAAGAAGTGGAGAACCAGCCCACTAAATCTACTGTGGTTTAACCATACCTATGTTAAAAAATAAATTACATTAAATCTGTATTAGGCAGGTAAATGGCTTATTTGAATTGCTTTTTTAGAATACTGAGGTTTCTTACTATGATATTTACATGATGGATAAAATTTATTCTTTTCATAAACACATATGGTTACCTGTACAAGAACTACACAAAATAGGCTTTTGCATATTCCACCAAGGATCGGGGAATGGTTCAAGGGTCCCACCCTTCCCTGAAGAGTCATTAGCAGTTAATGGCTACCAGAAGAGGAGGAGTCTTTGTGTTGGAGTCCTTGTATTCAGGGCTGTAGCCACTGTTAAGCTGACCATAATCCAGTAAAAGCCTTCCCACCTGTGTTCATGCAAGCAACCATAATTAAACACAGTGAGTCACACACACACACACACACACACACACACACACATACCAAGGGAGAGTGACAAAAGGAAAAAGGTAAACTTGGTGGAAAGAAGTTCAGCTAGAGTGGGAGGAGGATGAGAGAGGATAACAGAAAAATACCTATGTTCAAAATATTTTAAATAAGTGTATGAAATTATCCAGGAATAAATACTGAAAAAAGACTTATTTAACTGTTTAAAAAGTCTTAATCCTATCACCTGTCATTAATAATAATTCATCTAGGGTTGTTAGGGATGTTGGAGTAGACCTGGGAAGAATTGGGGTATTAATATAACTGAAATACTATATGATATTATCAAATAATTAATGAATATTATATTGAAATATTAATTGTATTTCACAAATATGCTGGTGTTTCAAATTATATTGGCTTATTTATGAGGAAAATAGCAATTAGCTTACAGCTCAATTTTACAGAGTAATAGTTTTCCAACATTGTACTTTTAACTGAAGTTGATCATTCTGATTAGTAAATGTTTTTGCTTTTAAACATGTCTCATGTGGACTAGAGAAATGGCTCAGAGGCTGAGAACACTGATTACCCTTCCGAAGGATTCAGATTCAATTCTCAGCATCTAATTGTAGTTCACAACTGTCTGTAACTCCAAGATCTGACACTTTCACTGAAATAGACTTACATGCAGGTAAAAGACTAATGTACATAAAATAGAGATAAATAAAGTATTTAAACATTAAGCATTTCCCATAAATATCATCTTTCAAATTATATCAAGAATCACAGAGCAGTATAGGTCAAAGTGGTTTTACTTCCTTCAAAAAGTTAAATACTGAAATTTAGGTAGTCCCACCTAAGAATCAAAATTATGATTTACTATATGTGTACTTGACAACCTAAGCCTGTAATATTTTTAACTAGATTATTTATCCCAGGTTTGTTGGAATACACTAAAGAGCATAAATGGACCCTGATATTAGTAGAAACTGAGTTTCTGATCATATAATGGGTATTGATATATGTGTGTCTGTTTTCTACAATAGAAAGAAGAAATTGAAAAGTAAGGAGATGTATGAATTTTAAATACTTTAAAGGTAGTTTTTAAAGTTATTTTCAATTAAGGTAATGAATTTCAAGCAGAAGTTAAATGATTTCTTCAATTTTAAATATTTTGTGATTCATATATATATACAATCCTATTCTGAGCAGCTTACACAGATTACACATTTTTTTGGTAAAAGCATTTGTATCTCTTTTTGAGGCACATTTTACCATATTTCCACTTTATAGTTGAAAAAAATTAAAGTAGAAAATCTTATCCAATTAATTAGTATCATATCTACTGTTTCTAGGATTTGGACCAGATTATGTTCTCTCTCAAATATATTAAAGTCAGAAGCCATTTTTCCCAATGGAATTTTGAAATTTGGTTGTTGTTTGTAGAAAAAAAATCTTAGAAATAAAAAAAGGTAAGTCACTTCTCAGTGTTACAACTTAAAGTATTTTAATGTATCACATCAATACACAATTATCCCCCATCTATGTGCGAATTAGGTATTTGAATTATATTTAGTGATAAAATCAGAATTCTTTTTTGCCCTCACAGTATTTATGGTTCATCAGAAGAAACTGATATGTCTTTATCATATAAACAATTAATAATTTCAAGTTGTGTAATGCTATAAAAGAATAATTAGTTATAGTTAAAACAGTATGATAGAAATTTAAGGAAAAATAGCTCCCATGCATAGGTAGGAATACCATCAATTTTCACATTATGTGGTGTCTAATTTTTTCATCTTAGGTATATGGGTTGATTGAAGTCATCTAGTAACTTCTCAATTGAAGGTTTTTATGTGGCTATAGGAATGGAGTGGTTGGAGTTTGAATCAATTAAAAGGCCTATAGGCAGACATTTACTCTTCAATAGCATAATGGTTGACTGGTTGGGTTTTCTCATGCTGGGAACTGAATGGGAGGTGTTGCTTATGTACACAAATAATACTCATCACAAGTCTAGGACACCACTTTAATTGTTTTTCACATGCTGTATTTGTTATTTTCATGTCACTATGACACAAAATATTAACATAAACAAGTTAATGGAGGAATTACTTACAGTATTAGAGACTTACAGTCTCAGTTCGTCATGGTAGAAAAGGAATGGCAGGAATGATTGTGGTAGAAGCATGTGCTGAAATCTCTTCATATTATATCAAAACAAGTATAAGAGAAAGAGGTCGGAATCAGGAGCTGAGTTACAAATAGCTAAAATCCCTTCCAGTGATCTTCTTGTACTAACAAGGGCCCATATTCTAAGGGTTTTATAGCCTTCCAAAATAGAATTACCAGCAACAGGACAAGCACTCAAATCATGAGGCTGTTGAGAACAATTCTGATTGAAATCAATATATATATATATGTTCATATTTCTATCTATCATCTCTACCTCTTTAAATAAAATCATAAAAGAAAACTTTCCCAACTTAAAGACACAAGAAGTTGACAGAACACCAAATAGATTTGACTCTCCCAAAAAAGTCCACTTGCCACATAATAACCCACAAAACATACAGAACAAAGAAAAAATTTAAGAGCTGAAAAATAAAAGGGCCAACTTACCTATAAAGGCAAACCCATCAGAATAACACCAGATTATTCAATGGAAACAATGAAAGCAAGAAGATCTTGCTCAGAGGTTATACAGACACTAAAAGAGCATGGCTGCCAACATAGACTACTATACCCAGCAAAACTAGCAATCACCATAGATGGAGTAAACAAGATATTTCATGATTGTCAGACTTAAACAATACCTTTCTACAAATTGGGCCCTTCAGAAAGCATTAGAGGGAAAACTCCAACCTAAGGATCCCACATACACCCTTGAAACCACAAACAGCCGATAATTCCACAGAAGAAAGCTCAGAGAAAGGAAATACATACAAGCTTCCAACAAAAATAATGGGAAATATCAATCAGTGGTCACTAATATCCCTTAATATCAATGGACTCAATTCACCTATAAAAAGACACACACTACCATGATGGATACATAAACAGAAGCTAGCCTTCTGTTGCCTACAAGAAACACACCTCAGCCACAAAGACAGACACAGGCTTAGAGTATAGGGTTGGGAAAAGATTTTCCAGACAAATGGTCCTCAGAAACAAGCTGGGGTTGCCATCCTAATATCTAACAAAGTAGACTTTAAGCTAAAAGCAATTAAAAGGGACCAAGATGGTCATTACTTATTCATCACAGGAAAAATTGGAAAAGAAAATATTTCAGTCCTGAATATTTATGCCCCTCATATAAGGGTACCTATCTATGTAAAAGAAACATTTCTAATGTTCAAATCCCACTTCAACAATCACACCCTAATAACAGGAGAGCTCAATACGCCACTTCCACACCTGGATAGGTCAACCAGACAGAGACTCAACAAAGAAATGAGGAGTCTAACAGAGGTTATGATGCAAATGGATTTAATAGATATCTAAAGAAGCTTCCACCCAAATGCAAAGGAATATACTTTTTTCTCAGCTCCTCATGGAACTTTCTCCAAAATTGACCACATAATTGGTCATAAAGCAAATAGCAGTAGATACAAAAAATGGAAATAATCCCTTGTATCATATCAGACCACCAAGTCCTAAAGTTAGAGTTCAACAACATCAAAAATCACAGAAAGCCTACCAACTCATGGAAACTAAACATCATTCAGCTGAACCACCTCAGAGTCAGGAAAGAAAATAAGAAAGAAATCAAAGACTTCCTAGAATTTAATGAAAATGAATCGATCAACGTACCAAAACTTATGGGACACATTGAAAGCAGCCTTAAGAGGAAAATTCATAGCACTAGATGCCTATATAAAAAAAAACCTAGAGAAATTTCACACTAGAGACCTAACAGCACAGCTGAAGACTCTAGAACAATTAGAAGCAACCTCACCTTCAAGGAGTAGATGGCAGGAAATAATCAAACTTAGAGCTGAATTCAATACAATTGAAACAAAAAGACCTATACAAAGAATCAATGAATCAAGGAGTTGGTTCTTTGAGAAAGTCAATAAGATAGATAAACCCTTATTCAAACTAACCAAGAAGCAGAGAGAGAGTATCCAAATCAACAAAAACAGAAATGAAAAGGAGGACATAACAACAGACCCCCAGGAAACCCAGAGAATTATCAGGTCATACTTTGAAAATCTATACTCCAAAAAATGGAAAACATAGAAAAAAATGGACAGCTTTTTGGACAGGTACCATTTACAAAATCAAATCAAGATCAGATTAAATACCTAAACAGACCTATAACCCTGAAGGAAATTGAAGCTGTTATTAAAAGCCTCTCAAGTACAAACGCCCAGGTCCAGATGGTTTCAGAGCAAAATTCTACCAGACATTCAAAGAAGAACTACTACCAATACTCTTTAAACTGTTTCACACACTAGAAATTGAAGGAATATTGCCTAACTCTTTTTATGAGGTCACAATTACCATAATACCCAAGCTACTCAAAGACACAACAAAGATGGAGAATTACAGACCAATTTCCCTCATGAATATTGATGCTAAAATTCTCAACAAAATTCTGTCAAACCATATAAAACAACAAATAAAAAATATCATCCACCATGATCAAGTAGGCTCCGTCCCAGAAATGCAAGGATGGTTCAACATATGAAAAACCATAAATGTGATCCATCATATAAACAAACTGAAGGAAAAAAACCACATGATCATATCCTTAGACACGGAAAAATCCTTTGACAAAATCCAACACTGCTTTATGATAAAAGTGTTGGAGAGATCAGGAATACGGGGAAAATATTAAAATATAATAATGGCAATTTACAAGAAGCCGACAGCCAACATAAAATTTAATGGAGAAAAAATCAAAGCAATCCCACTAAAATCAGTAACTAGACAAGGCTATCCTCTCTCCCCTTATTTATTCAACATAGTTTTCCAAGTTTCAGATAAAGCAATAAGAGAACGAAAGGAGATTAAGGGGATACAAATTGGAAAAGAAGACATGAAACTACTTCTATTTGCAGATGATATGATTCTATACATAAGTGATCCACAAAATTCTACCAAGGAACTTCTACAGCTGATAATCACCTTCAGCAATGTAGCAGGATACAATTGAACACAAAGAAATCAGTGGCCCTCCTATACACTAAAGATAAAAGGGTTGAAAAAGAAATAAGGGAAACATCACCCTATATAATAGCTGCAAATAGCATTAAATACCTTGGAGTAACTATAACCAAAGAAATAATATATCTATTTGGCAAAATTTAAATCAACGAAGGAAGAAATTGAAGAGGATATCAGAAAATGGAATTATCTCCCATATTTCTGGATAGGTAGGATCAACAAAGTAAAATTGGCAATTCTAATAAAAAACAATCTACAGATTCAATGCACTTCCCATCAAAATCCTAAAACAATTTTTTACAGACCTTGAAAGAACAATACTCAATTTCATTTGGAATAACAGGAAAGTCATTGATTGCCAAAACAATTTTGCTCAACAAAAGAACCTCAGGAGGCATCACCATCCTCAACTTCAAGTTATACTATAGAGCTACAGTACTAAAAACAGCCTGATACTGGCATAAAAACAGACTTATGGATCAATGGAATCGAATTGAAGATCCCGACATTAAACCAAAAACTTATGAACACCTGATCTTTGACAAAGGTGCCCAAAATATTCAATGGAAAAAAGATAGTATCTTTAACAAATTGTGTTGGCATAGCTGGTTGGTAGTGTGTAGAAAAAAGCAAATATACCCAAGCCTATCACTCTGCACAAAACTCAAATCCAAGTCGATCAAAGACCTCAACCTAGCCACACTGAACTTGATAGAAAAGAAAGTGGGAAATACCCTCGAACACATTGGCACAGGTGACCACTTCCTTGGATATCCAGACCCCAGTAAACTCAATATAGCTTCCTGAAAAAAGTCATATAATGTAATAGTCATATTGCAGTTCATTGGTCTAAAATGTTTATATACAGAAAAATTAAGGACAGGGATGTGGAGTAGAGAGGGTCTGTGCATTCGTTACTATTTTTTGTAGAAATTCCTACAAGGTGATATGTGTGTACAAAATAAAGTAATAAAAAGAACTAGTTCATATTTTATAAAGATAAATTCAAATCTTTAGCAAGGTTCAAAAGAGCTAATTGTGCAGTTTGAATTCAAAAGCAGAAAACGTATACCTAGGATATTTGATGATACATATGAAACCTGAAGGTATCTTTCTGGAGAATACCTTCTCATTCACAGAAGTAATGTTATTGTTGTTCTTTATGTTAGGCCAGTTTAATAGTAGGCCCAACAAACATCAAAGGATTAGTGTTTTTTGCTTTCTATTTCTTGGAACAATTAGTATGTGTGCTGTAATGGAAACCCAACTTTGATGTGGCAAGTTACTCAGAGATAGTCAAACTATAGGGAAGTTCAAATGTGGAGATAAATGTCTGACTGATATTCAGTGATTCTGATCAGTCTATTCAGTGATTCTGATCAGTCTATATGAGGCGATAGATGTATAAATGAAAAATAAAGTTTTAAAGAGTCAGCCAGTAATGTTTTCAGATAGCTATATCATTTATTTCTTGTCATGATCATTTGAGCTTTCAAAGTGGCTTCCAACTTAGCAGATTTCTAGATTATCATGCAATCTTGTTTCTATGTTAAGTTATTAAATTTTGGAATAGATAGTTACAAATTAGAAGCAAATGAAATAGAAATTAGCAAAGAAACTATGCAAGAGTATTTTAAGTCCAGGTCATCTGAAATTCTAGATTTAAAAGATCCATCAAGTACTCAGTGCAATGAATGCTGAAAACATAAATAGGTTAGGAATATCATGCAGAAATTTTAGCATTTTAGTGCATAGTATTGAAAGGCTCATAAAAAGTGTCACACGTTCATATTGTGTCTCATACATGCGTGCGCACACACACACATGCACACACCCATGCATGCATACACCCATGCACACACAGCACATGAAACTGAGTAGTAAAAAACATTTTGACAACAAAAGTAGGACCTTGAAAGTAATGAACCATACCTTTAAAATTAAGAAAAAATATGACTTCAAGCCTAGAATTCTATATCAAGACAATTTATAAATCAAAAACAATTATAATGTTGCATATCTTATCTACTCTGTCTGAAAGGTAATGAAGGAAAATTGTTTCACTATTGTCAAGTGTAAAAATGGCTTTGGAATTATTATAAAGTTTTAATTTCTATCTGATAATATTGTTTCATAGTGTTACTTTTTAGGAGGAATTTTAGTGAGTTATGTGACAAGTTAAACACTTTAGAGTAATTTCTAAGTTGGAAGTTAAGTAATGTATTTAGGTTGCCTGGTACCATCAATTCTGATATTGTTTTCTTACCGATGTCTTTAAATAAGAAGAAAATATTTTTATACAACTTCACATTCCATTTTTCCAACCAATAGATAAGAATGAAATGAACATTTAAAAAAACAGTCCTAAAGAAAATGTTTATGAAATTAGACATAGAGACAGCCTTGTATCTGGATTTTCTTCAGTGTCAGATTAACACTGATTACTTGACGAAGCTGTAGTGAAGAGGGCTTGAGAATATAAAATATTTGAGTATTTGCAAAAAAAAAAACCCTGAACTTATTTTACATTTAAAATAATATTAGACAAAGATGCAAACTTCAGTCATCTCGTGAAACACAGGAAAGGACATAGAAAGACTATCAGAATATAATGAAAAATCTAGATGATGTCACAAGTTATCTCATATCTATGAATTATACTGCCTTTTTACTATCAGATAATGCATCAGCCAGCTAGATTTTCTTGTTGTGAGATAGCCATTTTACTTCCAATGCCTGCTTGTGTGCATGTTGTGTATTAACCACAAAGAAGAATCTAAGCGAGCAATTGAAACTTTCAGGTTCTAAGGTCTCTTTGGAGTTTCAGAATTCCAATGGTAAAAAGTTGTAGTACTCTAAATGAAAGGTAAATTATTTTATACAATGCCCCAAACAGTTAATGCTAAAATAAATTCAAATTTTAATGCCTAAATCTAATCAGACACAAACAATATAAGAAACCATTTGAACAGAAACATAGTGAATAAGTTTACTGATCATATGAAGAATCAAACTATAAAAATAAGATGCAAATCATAATTCTTCACAAATTACTTCATGTAAATAATTACTAAAGTAGAAACCAATGGTTTTCACTGATGTAGATTTTGATGGTTTGGCTTGATTTGCTTACTTTCAGTTCAACTTATACGTATAAATGTACAGGAGCTGTAATTGAATTTCAATTTTCCCATACTGAACACATCCAAATCAGGAAACTCCATCATAAGCATCGAAAAAGCACCTTTTAGGCTTCTTTTTTGTCATTATCCACTCTCTGACAAACATTATCCCACTCCTGACTTTTCACAGCACAGTTTAATTTTATCTAATTTTCAATTTCTAAATGCATATTATCATAATGCATTCCCACTTTGGTATCTGATTTTTTTCATTCTACATCATGTTTATGAGATTCAATCATATTTTTCTGTGAAGTGGTAGTTTGGCCAGTATGCATACATATAAAAAATTCTGTTGTGTGAACGTACCTAATTTATTCATTAAATTGTTGATAGTATAGGTATTTTACAGCTTGGACTTAACATGAATAAAGCCTCTATGAATATTTTGTGCATGTTTTTGGTGACCACAGGCATGAATTTGTGTTGAGTGTATAGCTAGGAGTGGAATTGCTGGGGTGCTGGTCCTGTATAAATTCTGCCAACTAATTTTCTAAAGAAGCTTTGCCAATTTGCACTTCCAGTAGCATTGTATGTTAGATGGACCAAATTGAATTGCTATGTACTGAGCTAATAAACATAAAAATCTCAAGGAAAAGGATTATTCTAGGGAGAAATAGAAGTTATAACAAGATACTGCTATGTGAATAACCCAACACTCATTTTAACCCTATTATTCTTTTCTTACCTCTAATATAGAAGCTAGAAAGGCTAAAAGTAACATTCACAAGTTATTTTGCAGTTAGGGGAGACGTGTACTAAGTTCTGGACAATATTGTCTAATAATTCTGCTGTTACTCTTCTTATTTTATAATGAATATGTTATTATGAAGACACAAAGCATCTTGCATAACAGTCTTCTAACACCCTAAAATTAACACTATTTATATATTTATATTGTCAATATCCTAATCAACCATAACCATTTCAAAGGAAATACAACAATAATAAACAGAAAGTCAATAAATATCACATTTCTAAAATATTTACTTTGTTTTAGGTTCTGGTAAATAGTTAAGAGTGGGGCAGGAAGGAAGGAGGAAGAGGAAGAGAGTAGAGCTGATTAGAAATCCAAATAATTGGCTTCTCATTGTAAGTTTGAGTTGGTTGGAGGAGATATTCCACTATTCCCCACAAACTTCTTAATTTCCCTAAACAATTACAAGTACTTGGTATTATCAACACACTGAAATAATGTGAATAAAAAAATCAACATTACAGCATCATTTTCAAGCAAATAAACATCACAATTAGCAACCTTCTATTTTGAATTCCATTGTTTTAAATTTTTATTTCATGTTTGGATTTGATTTGATTGTATGAGTCATAAACATAAAAAAGTCACTGTGATTTTAAGATTTTTTTAGCAGTACTTTATTTTTGCATTGGTATTTTGCTTGAACATTTATCTTTGTGAGGGTGTTGGATCCCTGGAACTGGATTTATAGACAGAGTTCTCATGTGAGTGCTAGAAATTGAACCTGGGTCCTCTGGAAGAGCAGCAAGTACTCCCAGCTGCTGAGTCATCTCTCCAGACCCTTAAGATTTATTTTTGAGTGTCTGTCTTCAAACCTTCATATAGACCCCACACATTCATGGGGTGCATGACGAAAACAGATCTCGTGGAACTGTAGTTGCATACAATTGTCAGCTTCCCTGTGGATGCTGGGAACCCAGTCCGGGTCCTTTACAACAGCAGAAAGTGCTCTTAACCATTGAGCAATCTCTGAGTCCCTGTTTTTTATAATTAAACTGATTAATCATAAATAATTTATTCTTAAACTAAAGGGACTACAAAATTCTTTGTTCCTGTTTTTTTTTTTTAAAAAAAAACACGGCCTTGTAAGAACTTACAGGATTAAATAATTTCTAATAGACTTTAGTTAATTAAATTATTATTTTTGAGATTATATAGATACCCACATGTTAATTATAAATAATATAGAATAGTTTTGAACATAGACTATTTGCTGACTGGCCTTTAAATATATTCAAGTTCTAATTCCTGGAAGCCAGTAATATTGTCTTACATGCTAAAAGAAACTTTTATAAACATAATTAATTAGATGGTCATTATATGGTGATATTATCTTGGAATGCCTTAAGGGGTCTAGATACAAAAGTGTCCTTATGTGCTGGAAGCAGAGAAAAAGAAGATTAGAAAAAACAAGGTAAAAAGATAATGGAAACATTGATGATGCATTTTGATGGCAGAGGAATATCATACTAGCCAGAGAATACAGACAGCCTGTGGGAGCCAAGAGAAAGAGACAGAAATCAAGGTGTAGATTAGTAGAAGAGTGACTGTCTAACATGTGAGTAGCTTCAGTGTTTCATCCCCAGCACATAATCACACACAAACCTGGCAAAACAAAACAAAAAAACCACACACACACACACACACACACACACACACACACACACACACACACATTCTGCACTGAGAACCTTCAGAAGAAAGCAAAATTGCACCCACACATTGATTTACCTTGGTAAGGCCTTTTCTGAATTTCTGGACTCCAGATTTATGAAGAAAATAAACTGTTTTAATCAACTAATTATTTGTCATTTTACCTCAGGATCAACATAAAACTAAATGTATTCAGTTTTTCTCTATGGCAACATCTTAGAAAAATCTAATACAGTACAATAACTAGTATATTTACATTGATGAATTCAAACTATAAAACCTTTCCATTATTGGGTACATCCCTCATTATGTTAGTTACTGTTGTGAAGCTACAGCCCCCCCCCCAAAAAATACCAAGAGAACAGCTTAGTAGAGTAATTATTTAGTTTAGCTCATAGTTTCAGAGGATTCAGTCAATGGTACTTTAACCCTGTTGTGGTTTGAAGATGAATAGCCCCCACAGGATCATATTTTTGAGTGCTTAGTCACAGGGAGTATAACTCTTTGAAAAGATTAGGAGGATTAAAATTTGTGGCCTTCTTTAAGGAAATGTGTTACTGGAGAAGGGATTTGATATTTCAAAAGCACATGTCAGGCCCAATCCTTCTATTCCCTCTCCTTAGAGATCAGGGTATAGCTGTCTGCTACTGTTCTAGTGTCACGTGTATCACCATATTCTTGCTATGTCCCACACCATGATGATAATGGACTAACCTCTGAAACTGTAAGCAAACTCCCAATGAAATACTGTCTTTCTTGAGTTCTCTTGATCATTCTGTTTCTTCT
This sequence comes from Sigmodon hispidus, assembly GCA_004025045.1. Taxonomy (NCBI): domain Eukaryota; kingdom Metazoa; phylum Chordata; class Mammalia; order Rodentia; family Cricetidae; genus Sigmodon; species Sigmodon hispidus. Next base: position 1,340 of record PVIH01027455.1, on the reverse strand, counting down.
AGCAATAGAACAATGACTAAGACAGATATATGTTTTTGAATAGCATATCATGGAAGTGTATGACAAAAACTTGCTATTTATGTTACAGCATACAAAAATCAAAGATAAATGCATGTAATAGTGCTAAGGTTGAGACACAGCTTTTAAAAGCATATTCCTAGCGATGCAACTTCCTCCTCTTCACCATCTCCCAATAAAGCCATCATATCATCAGTCTATCAGAAATTAACCTATTCATCAAATCAGAGTACCTATGGCATCTTTGGAAATAACAAAAAAAGGCACACTCAAAGGTGTGATCTATTAATCTCTGAGGTATCTCAGTTCCATAAAGGCAAAAGGTAAGTTTAATTTAACATCACACTCATATTGTACTTCTCGACTTGCACCCATTTTCTTCCTCATTGTATATCTTCTTTAATCTTTGACTGGCAGTAGTCCATTACCCAGTTCTATAAAATTGTCGTTTGAAGAATGTTACATAAATGAAATTATAAAATAAACAGAAATGTTTACTAGGTATTAAAAATAAATCACCATAGTTTAAACTGAAGCCTGGATTAGTAATTCATACTTTTCATTGCCAAATAATATTCCATAGTAAGAATTTTTCCAGGAATGAAAAACTGGGTTTCTTCTATGTTTGTTCTGTTCTTAGTAAACATTTTATGAAAAAACTATGTATTTAGTAAACCATGTTTTTAGTTTAGAATAAGTGTAAGTTTATTTTATTTTAACTCATCTGTTAAGTATATAGTGGTCCATTTATAGTTCTATATTTCCCTTGTAATAATGAATATTACTTTGTGCATTTTTTATCACCTGAACATGACATTTTTGTGAGCATCTGTTTGTGTCTTTTGCCCATTTTTCAATTAAACTGAATATTTGAAGCTTTTGTTTATTTTGAGTTTTATATTTTACTGAATTCTATTGTTTGATTGTGTGTGTGCTTTTTGAGACAGGGTTTCTCTGTGTAGCCCTAGGTGTCCTGTAACTAAATCTGTAGACCAGGCTGGCCTCATACCTAGCAATTCACCTGACTCTGCCACCCAAGTGCTGGATTAAAGATGTGCACAGAGTTCTATTTATTTATTTATTTATTTATTTATTTATTTATTTATCTGTCTATTTGTTTGCTTATTTATTATTTGATGTTTTTGCAAATATTTGATATTTTAACCCCGTCAAACTCAGTTATCAGACCTCTCAGATTGATACTCATTCTTATGATCTCCATTCCTGCTACTCATTTAATTAAACTCCCTGTGGCCAGACCCTTAAAGAAAGCAAGTCCTTCCTCACCCACACTCCTGCCAGAGGCCATCAATGCAGAAGTG
>PVIH01027454.1:0-16923 GCA_004025045.1 Sigmodon hispidus | reverse complement strand
TGGTGTGTGTGTGTGTGTTGTTTGCCTGTGTGCAGATATGTGCTGGTGTGTGTGTGTGTTGTATATGTGTGGTGTGTGCAGGAGTGCGCTGATGTCTGTGTAGACCAGAGGCAGATGTTGAGTATTTTCCTTGATCAATCTCCATCCTTCTTTGAGACAAGGTCTCTAACTGAACCTGGAGCTGGCAGACACAGCAAGACTGGCTGGGCAGCAAGCCCCACAGATCCTCTTCTCCTTGTGTCCTAGCACAGGAGATACATACATATGGGAGCCATCACCTGGGTGCTGCAAATCTGAACTCAGGTCCTTGTGCTGACCTGGCAAACCATTAGCCAGCTGAGCCATCTCCTGAACCTGCTAAGAGCAATGCTTTAAAATCATTTCAGAGGAAATCAATTATATTGATAAAAGATTCTACTTACAGAGCTAGTGGGAGTCTTTGGTCTTACTGTAAAGGCATCTACAGTTCCATCTACATCAAATGCCTATTTGTTAATTTTTCTATTTAGAACACGAGAGATAAAAAGTTATTAAATCATCTATATTGCTTATAGTTTTAATTGCCTATGTATTTTGATGTCCTCTACTCTTTCTGGCTGAAGAGAGACTACTCCTTCCCAAGCTATCTGATGCTTAGAGATAATGACTGATGTCCACCGGAGGGTTTACAGAAGCAGAACAAGCATCCAGTAAGCACCTCCCTCCACCTGGCCCACACCATCCAGGAGGCCACGTTCTTAGTCAACCTCTCACACCCCTACCTGCCTCTGCCTTTAACTAGGCACTTACAGAGGACAGTTCAGAGCCCTCCAAAGTCGATCTAACCACCAAGCCTACACCCTTCCCTTTCTGGATGACTCCAGTGAAGGCAACAGTCCAATTTCTCCCAAGTTCTCCCAAGTTCCTGGCCTCTGGAGCCATTGACCCTGGTGCTTTTCCAGCTGGTCTGAGAACCCTCCTGTTTCTGAGACCTGTGAGTAGAATATATTCTGTTTTCTTGAGACTATTCTGTATCTCCTCTGTGGCTGTACATGCCTATTACATGAGAAAGCACAAACAGAGCACAGGCAGAAAGTGCTAGGATCCCATGGAGAGCAACACGCCACTGCACATACCCAGCCCGTCTAAGACATGGGTGGTAAAAGAAAGCTTAAAAATCAGTGGTTGCAGTCTGTGTTACAATGAAGCTCCAATACTTCTTTCTTTCCTGATCAAATCAAAGCCGTGAGTAGAAGGAGTCTTCCATGAAATAACACATTTGCTCTTTGAGATGCTTATTAAAGTCTCCAAATAGTGTAGCCTCCTCCATGGCAACATCCATAAATTAAGACAGCTTTCCAGGCAATGAGAATTTAGAAGCACTACCCACTGTACTAGTGATCCACTAAAGACGGCGTCCCCTTGTTAGTGACAGACACAGTATGGAAACCAATTACCTTTGTGCCGGTGCCTCTGGGGAGGATCCACTTTTGTACTAGGGTTAGTTTAAGTGGGAATTAATATTCCTGTTCCGGGTTATCAGGAGGATATTTTTAATGACTTTTATCATCACTAAAACATGTTTGTGCTGACTGTGGCTTCAGTGTTTTAAATGTAGTTGTGAGTTCTGCTTTTTGCAGGGTCTTACCTCGAACAAAGACGTAAGCACTGTATTGTTCATAATACTCTCCCATTCGCACACGAATTGTGTAGAGACCTTCATCTTCTTTGTTGAGGTGAGAGAATGTGAGCGTTGCCCGGTCTCCACTCCACTGCATTTGCACCCATTTTGATGGAGAAACGAGTGCTCCTAGAAATGTTAATTTAAAAAAAAAGAAAAAAGCAAAGTCATTGCCTTTGCCTTCTTCACCTCCTTTTCTTGGACACTCTGCCTCTCTCTTCTCTTCTTTCTTCTACACAGAAAGGCTCTTGACTCTTAGAACTCTCTAGATCTTTAAGCCATTCTGGTGTGTTTAATATTAGGACAAATACTAGACAGAAGCAAGGGGACTCCATGGCAGACACATACTGTTTAACATCTGACAAAATTAAAATTCAAAACTCTTTGTTCAAAGAACAAAGAAGTGCAAAGTGTTGAGTTTTGCCTCTGGGCTGGCTGGTTTATGTCAACTTGACACTGGCTAGAATTATCTGAAGACAGGAAACCTCAGTTGAGAAAATGCCTCTGTAAGATACAGCTGAGGGCACTTTCTTAATTAGTGATTGATAGGGGAGGGCCCAGCCCATGTGGGTGATGGCATCCCCGGGCTGGTGGTCCTGCCTGGTTCTATAAGAAAGGAGGCTGAGTAAACCATGATGACCAAGCCAGTAAGCAGTACCCATCCACGGCCTCTGCATCAGCTCCTGCCTCCCAGTTCCTGCCCTTCTTGAGTTCCTGTCTTGACTTCTTCAGTGATACCATGATGGAAAAGTGTAAACTGAACAAACCTTTCCTCCCCATGATGGTTCATCACAGCAATAACAGCCCTAAGATAGCCTCTTTTTATTTTAAACTATCCTATTACTTCTAACACGGGTCATACAAACTACAAAAAACAATTTTAGTGCCATAATCATGTGAACTGATAAATATAAATTTTAATATTCTATAATTGGTGAGTGTTGAGAAAGAATTTTTTTCTAAAATGACTCAACTGTACAAATCATTTTTGTGTTGTCTGAACTTAATTTTAAATGTAAATTTATACAATTGTATTTTAATGTTTATTCTGATATGTCTTTTAACTTTTAATTCATACACAATCCAAAATTCCTGCTTATGCATTACATCTTGTTTTTTTCAACTATTAGAAAAAACAAATTCTACAACTGTTCCCTTTTTTAGTAACTGGCCCACTCAGAAACTTATATGAAAAACATGTTCTTTCCATTGAATGGGACAATCTTTAAATTTAATGTTAAGACTCAGAGCTAAAGGCTTCAGACTCTGAAGAAGACTAACCTCCTCATGTGATGTCTACAAGGTCTCTGTGATGTATGGTGTTTCACTGATAATCTTGCTGCGTGCTAGTCAGTCCTGTCCTGTGCATGGGGGGTTAGTCTCTGCCCATAGCTCACAGAGATGAGGTGTATGGAAGCTATCACCTCCTGTGGGTCCCCATACTGCTTCCCTGTAGAATCTGTTCTGTCTGGGGCCACAGCCACAGTCATTACTTCACAGCTGCTGCTGGGACCATGGCTTTGCTAATTCCAGTCTGGGGTAGGTCATGGTTCTCACCACCATGTTAGAACCTTAGGAGCCCAAGACTCCCCAGGTGTTCACATGTACAGCTGATGGTCAGGCCCTTAGCTTAGTGTGCATGTTGCTCACGGCCCACCACTGGCCTGAGCCTGTGATAGTCTGTATTGCCACTTGGCCTGTTTTCTGTGCTATGTGGGTGTTCTGTAGTCCCATAGGACTTCACATAGAAAATGTAAGTTTACAAACAAAATGAGAGGACTGAGAGATGGCTCAGTAGTTAAGAACACTAGCTGCTTTGCCAGAGGATTTGAGTTCAATTTCCAGCATCCACATGGTAGCTCAGAATCATCTGTAACTGCAGTTCTGGGGAAGTTAATGGCCTCCTTTGTCAGGGCATTACACATAAAACACAGACATAAACCCAGGCAAAACATTTATACATATAAAATTAGATTAAAATTTTTAAGAAGAATAAGGTGATATGAATGCCAAGCCTATGGCTACAAAGCATTGAACTCAGCTCAGATTGCCTTCCAGGGCAGTCCTGTGTGATGGCACCATTTACATTCACCAGAACTCATTCTTAGAAAAAACAAAACAGGATTGTTTTTACCTATTTTGTGTCTATTTTTGTATTAGTTTACATAGTTTGTATGAAGAATATATTTACTATAAACTTTTAAGCTATAAAGATACTATCACATTGGCATAAGATTACTAGCCATGCCGTGGTGGTGCGTGCCTTTGATCTCAGCTCTCAGGAGACAGGTGCAAGTGGATCTCTTAGTTCAAGGCCAGCTTCACCTACAAAGCAAGTGCCAGGGCAGCCAAGGCTACACAGAGAAACCTTGTCTCAGAAAACCAAAAAAGAAAAGAAAATACTAGTATCTGAATTTCTTCTGAAGATTTACTCTACTAATTAATAATATTAGGACTTAATTGTTTCATGAGGTTATATATGTTTCTAAAGTTTTATACAACTCTTATAAATGATATCTGTAAGGAAAAATACTTTATCAAGTAACCTAGCTTACAAAGGAAATATACAAGTTTTTGGTAATTTATTATACATGTTATTTAGTGACAAGGAAGCCTTACCTTTAAAAATATATTTTAGCTAGGCATGGTAGCATAATTCCAACACTGGGGAGACAGAAGCAGTCATATCTCTGAGTTTAAATCCATAGTGAGTTCCAAGACATCCAGGGCTACATAGTAAGACTTGTCTCAGGGAATAAACATTATAATGTGGCGTACACACACACACACACACACACACACACACACACACACGCACGCGCACGCACAGGCATAGGGTGTCATTATTTTAAATGTATATTAAAAACTTAGTACATCCTAGTGCTGTCTTTGGCTTACAGGCTACACTAGCCCTAAGAACCAGGTCTGCAACTGGTCCACGAGCATCTCTCCTTAAGAAACAAAAGTGAGAACTCAGTCCAAACACTCACCATTTCTGTACCACTGGACCTCTGGCTGGAAGTGTTTAATTTCAGGAGTGATGACTACACGACAACCCAGACTCATCGTCTCTCCTTCTCTCCCAAAAGACACATCAAACTTGTCATCAAAGTGGATCTCAAACTTGGATGCATATCCATACGGGGTCACAGCAACTGGGTGCAACAGAAACAGACACCAGCAGTGAGTCTCTTCAAAGGGATACAGCACTTTTAATAAGCGCAGGCAGAAAGCAGTTGCAATAAAAACAGGCCAAATTATGTGGGCAAAATCAAGTTCTACATAAGAAGTACATAGAATGTATGCATACATCATTTGCATGAAAACTCTTGCATCACTGATCATATAAGTTAAATGTCTATATTGTTACTATAGAAACACAATTTAAAGGTTTGCATATAATGTCTCAAATCTAAACTAAAACAACATTTAGCCTAGTCTTTCTTAGCTATAATTTGAGATAAATTCTACTGTTTACACTCTTGGGATAAAACATTCTTATGAATTATTCATATGCTGTTTAGAAAGTCACTTCATTTTCTTTTATGATCTATATAAAATATGATGAGACATCAATAGGAAAATACTAAAAGTTTAAAATATTATAACTTCTCAAAGATTATTCTTAGAAGTATTTATAGATTGACCAAATGTCTACATCATGATCAACTCTCCTGGGATAGGAAAGAAATGGCTACAATAGACAGATTACATACTGGGCCAGGCACTTCATTTGGTGCATGCAATCCATTCCCTGAGACAACCTGATAGACAAGTCATTGTGGAAACAGCTAATGCCATGACTTCACAAGCCCATAACCACCAAAGTCTAATTGTTGAGTCCTTTCTCATTATATTTTGTCTCTTTTCCCAGGGCCTTGAAATAGTATCTTGAAAATACAACCTACATTTTGTTAAGTTCAATTTTGTCCAATATTCTAAGTATTTAATAGCTATCAGTTCAGGTTAAGTATCATTATATTCTCCACAGCAGAAACTGTTGGGTGTGACTCTAGGGTAAGGTTAAATGTCTGCCCCTATTCTCTCATAGAACTTTCCAGGACTTTAGTTTTCAATCAATACATTGAACTTGTGTGTTACCAGGCAACCACTAGTCAACAGAGCAACAGCTTCTCTTTGAAGAACATCTCTCATCTGCCTAATTTCTATGAAATAATATTCCAATGAAACGTAAGAGATATGACTGCATCAGATCCTGCAGAGCCTTTGGAGGCTAGGTGGTTCCAGATCTGCCTAGGGGGCCAGAGGAGTATTATAAGGAAGTTCTTTATCAGCTCTAAGATCCCAAATGGAACTGTAAAGGCACCAAGCTCTAACTTCTCCATATGCAGGATTAAGCTGGATCATCAAAGAGTGCCAAAGCCTTCAGTGGGAAGTCAGTTCTAAGAATCAGGAGACGAATGCAAGCCTATGTCACATGTGTTTTCCATCTAGGGGAAACGGTAGTATCTGGTAAACCTGTGAGCCAAATCCAAACTGCTTCCTATTTACTACCATTAAGAATGGGTTTTATTTTTAGATTTTTTTTTTGATAGTTGGAAAAGATAAAAAATCTAATATTTATGGTGTGTGAAAAGTCATAGGAAATCCAAATTCCAATGTCCATATTTATGGTTTTACTGGAATCTAGCTACGAACATTCATTTACCTACTGCTTACAGAGGTGTTTGTGTTTCATATGTTAGGAACAGATACACCAAGTCAGGAGGCAATCAGAAGACACTCTGGAAGAAACAGAGTTAAGCTGGGCTTTCAGAACACGGCTTGAAAGAGAAAGAAAAGGGAGAAGTTGGGCCATGGGAATGAGCAGGATAAAGTCAGAGGGTTGGGAAATGAGAAATCAGGACCATCATAAGGACTTTGGGAGCTATGTCATGATTTCAGAATTACTGATGTGATAAGAAAAGGTCATTTCCATCCATTATCTCTCTGGGATCAATACCAGGAATTATAGCTTTGAAGTTAGGAACCATTCATGAAGTTAAGGAATAGGTCATCTGCAGACAACAAAGCATCGAGTTAATTGGAAGACAAAGCCACAGCTAAGTATTTTCAGAACCACTACTCATGATTTAATATGTAGAGAATGAGTGTGGGCTGGACTGTCCTTTTCAGTCTGAGCATATGACCAGTTTAACAAACATAAGTAGGCTACCTTTAAAATATAAAGAAATAAAACAAACAATTTAAAAACAAACTAAACATGGCTAGGTATGGAGTATTATATCCATCCTGGCAAGTGCTAATACATCATAAGTATTGTGAATTTATTTCATCGTTTTAAAAATCATGTTGCTTCCCTAAACTCAAGGATTCATAACATTGTTTGAAATTTAAGTATTACTGTGCTACACTTTACATAAAGATTACATGTAGTGAGTATACTGTTAAACTTACAGCTGAGAGGCATGGAAGCTCCAGCATGGAAACGAGTCTTGTCCAGTTCCCCCTTATATCCTAGAGAAGAAAAGAGGGCAAGTGAGCCTCTTTGTGGTTGCCTGATTTTTTTAGCATTGGAAGGAGTTTTAAATCCACTTTGAATAAAGCAAGGGCAAACCTACTCTTCACCACAACTGAGGCATATGCCGAGAGCTCTCCTTGAACATTCATTGCTGAGGCCCGGTACTGAGCTGTGTCTTCAAAGTCACATCTGCAGAAACACATTGAAATGAATGGCCATGGCGCTGACTCCTTGCAACCGTAGCTTGTGTGGTCAAATTCTTTGCTAACACAGCAAGTCAATGGCTCACATGTGGCTCTTTAGAACTCTTGATGAAGGGACTGTCTCTGCTTCTTATAAAGTCCAACTTACCTACTAATTTTCACACTGCAGTAGGGCAGGAAGAGAACCTTTAACCTTGGCTCATTTAAAGTGCCATACAAAAAAACTAAACAAGTACTAACGCTATAAATCACACAGCAAATAACTGCTTTGTACTACTGAAGGAGAAAATGTCCAATTATGCATATAGCTTTGTAGCAGGTAATGACCCTGAGTGTGTATACTCCATGCTATCCTGTCCCAGGAAGTGGATTCAGTCTGGTAACATCAAAATGACTGGGAACAGAAAGAATCAACTTCTCGTGATACTTTCCCACAGCCTCCCTGAGGCACAAACCTGAGCAAGGCTGGTCTAATATACCATTCTATGCTCTAGTTTCAAAACACACGCGACTTTGGTGCTACTGGTGTTTGGGCTCCACTTAGAGATCCAACTCATAGTAGAACACAAGACTCTCTGGGTGTTCCTTTGAGTTACAGTGTAGAAGAAGGAGGAATGTCTTACAGAGATTGAACAAGGGAGGCATACTCTCAGAGAGATCAGGCTAAGATTTCAAAGTAGGCTGTTTTCTGTCTAATCATACCAGTCCTTGTGTTATTCCTTGTTTCTTTCTTTAGTGTCTTTTGTGATACATTTAGATCTTGCAGAAATAAAAAGGCATTAGACTCTAGCAAGGTAAATACAATCAACTTTCTCAGAGTTATTTAATTTTAAAAGCAACCACAAGGTTCACTGATGCTTCAGCAGAAGTGATATCACCTCAGATCAGGGCTGAGTGGATGTCAGGGGTGCCCAGGTTCTGTTTGAAGCCCAGGATCTATTGAGCCAACTCTTCTATTGGGGGAGAAGGCTGTAAATCTTGTGAGGATAATCAATGTCATTTCCCTTTATAGCTCAGCACATGGGCCTTGTCATAACCAAAACGGTGGACACTTGTTTGCTCTTTCATCCACATAATTGTATTTCAAACTATTTTGGGAAACATTGTTTATGATTGGAAAGTTTAATAGAGTTTCTATTTCAAATTTTGCTTAACTCTGAGACATCTCAATGTTTGTTCATCATTTATCCACACAGATTGATGAGGCACTCAACGTCCCATAGTTTCTGGTGAGTTGGAGGAAAGGACATTTTCTCACTCTGTCCAGCTCTCAGTAACACCCATCCCAGTCTCTGTGCTTTCTGTTGATTAAAAATAAAAACACAATACTATGGATTTGGAATTCTGTGATGATACTGACATAGAAATGCCTATTTAGGCAATTATCTTCTTAATAATTTATATAGGATATGCTCATATATAGAGAAGGGTAAATAAAAACATACATACTCATTTTATTATCTTTTATGAAATTCAAATGTGAAGTAATGTTAGGAGGTACTGTGCAGACTTAGTCATGCATGTTACCTTTGCTTCAAGAGAAACAGACATGAGCAATCATTGCACAGGGACCAGGAAAGGTCAGATTTTGTCTGTGACTTGCAGTGATTAAGCTTCCCTGAGTGATTGCTGAGTGGCACACAAACACGGATGTTCTCTTACTTGTTGATCTCAAGAGTATGCATCCCATACCGACTTTCAATGATGTACTTTTCAGGGTTTGCATGGACATTTATAGGCACCTGGTTTTTATACCTGAAAGATAATGGAAAGAAGATGAATAAATTAAAGAGTCATTAACTGCATGAGCTCTATCTCTGTGTGTCTCTCTAATATGAGTGCACACACACACACACACACACACACACACACACACACACACGATCACTGTTCTTGTAGATACACATGTAAAGTTCAACAATTCTATATATTGGAAAAAATGCAAATTACTTAGGCTTTATTAAATGCACTAGCATTACAAGTAAACTTCTCAAAGTGCTTTCTCCTCTTCCATGAAATTTGAAATTTCCATGAAAAATGAACCAGTCAGTCACAATCATGCATATAATGATAATGAAGAACTATAGCTATGAAAGAGTCCATAGGGCATCAATTGGTTTATATAAAATAGAAAAACAGAATGCCTCACTGATGCTACTGGAATTCAGGACATGGGCACAGGGCATGAAGGAAGTGACTTACTATGCTTGGGCTCCGTTTGGCTGCTGGTTACATGGGTGTGTACAGTCCAGCAAAAACTCACCCAAACTGTTCCTTTATATATAACATACATTTCTTTGTAGGGTCATTATACAACCCAAAAGAGTTGACTATTACTAACAAACATAGCAGAATGAAAACTTTGTGTTAGTGTTTTAGTTGTCGGCTGTCTCTGTGGGAGCAAAGCAAAATATTCCTCCTACTAGCATTCTCTAGTGTTAGTCTTAAGAACAGTGTCATTGTATTAAAAGGGCATTACACTTGAGTGTCTTGGTTTTTGTCATAAGTAAGCATTTTTTGCCTTAGAATAACTTCAGACTTTGAAAGGAAATGTCCAACTGTTCCATTTCCATGTACAGCTTGCTTCCCTAAGAAGGTAGCCCAAGCAGAGGGCCTCCCTGTGAGACACTGGCTTCCATTCTGTAAGTGATACTGGTCTTCTCTAGTTCTCAATAGCCAGTACTATGGTGCCATGTGAGGCTTATCCACTTAAACTTTTTTTTTCTTAAAAAGAAGAGTAGAAGCAGCAGCAGCGAGGGATTCCTTTCTTCCCTTTTGATAACCTACTTCATGTCTACAGGTAAAACTAGTATAACTAATAAGCACAGGTGGCAGAGGGTTCCCTGATCTGTGTGTATATACCATAAGTATATCTAACCCTCACAACCACCAAATGAGATGACACTATTTAACCTCACTTACCAATGAAGAAACAGGCATGGAAAGATCAAGGAATTCACCCTGGTCACAAGGCAAGCTTAGCAGAGCTAAGATTTGAACCAGGGATGGCTGCCTGGCTCCTGATTTACGTACTATTTCCGTTTTGGGGTTTTCTCTATGTAACTGCATTTCATTTCCTTTAGACTTTTTGAAATGGATATAAGAAAGAATGGGAGGAGGAAGGTGGTAAAAGGAAGAGAAAAACAGTGGTTTCATTTAACTCTTTTATCCTAACTTTGTCCTAAGATTCATGTTTTAGAAGGTTGTTCCCCGGTGTTGTTGCATTATGAGGTAGGGAAGCCTTTAGTGGGAGGGCCTCGGATCATTGGGGGGCCTTATGAATTCCTGTAAAAGAACACACCCTCTCTGGTTTCCATATCAGTGTGTGACCCCCTCACCCCAGCATGCTTTCTTACCATGGTTCCATTTGCCATAATGTGAAAGCATCTAGAATTACCCTCATAAGAGTTGGCACCATGCTCTTTGGACTTTCAAAATTGTTAGATAAATCTACCTTTTGGTAGGTATAAATGGAGAGCTAATACAATTCCTAGCACACACTGTTCATTTTTCTTCATGTGTATGTGTGCATGATATTATGAGTACGTCTCTCTGTGTGCTCACATATTTGTGTTCGGATGCATGTGAACATAGAAACCTGAAGTTGAGATCAGCAATTTCCCTCAATTGCTCTCCTACCATTTTCCTCAGAACGGGGCTTCTCAATAAAATCCCAGAGCTCAGCAATGTGGTTACTCCAATAGCCACCTTGCTCTGAGGAGCCATCTCTGCCTTCTGAGGCTGAAATTACAGTCAAGCCATGGTGCTCACCTGGCATTTACGTGGGTTCTGTGGGAATTTGAACCCTGGTGTCCTTGCTTACATGGTAAGCACCATTTCCCCAGCCCCTACACTTTTCCATTGATGTTATCATTCTTCTTTTCCACCTAAGTTGCAACTCAGCTGTCAAGGGTCAGGTCAGATGACAAGTCTTCAACACTCCACTTTACAAGTTTACAATTATGAACTCTTCTCATCTCTGAGTCATGGTTACTCTGCCAAATTTAACATTTATCAAAATTATTTGGGGAGGGGGGTAGTAAGATAGCTCTGTGGGTAAAGGAACTTGCCACCTGGCCTAGGGATGACCAGCATCTGATCCCTAGGGCCCACGTGCTGGAAAGAGAGGAACCAACTCCAAGTTGTCCTCTGACCAAGGCCTGTACGCACAAACATGCATTCACGTGCATACACACTACAGAAATGTTATTTTTAAAGTTTGGGTTGGGTCTGCATCTCTCCTACTAAGTTCCTAGTCTTTTGATGGTAGGGAATTGTGTGTACGTCTGATATATGTTTTCTTCTATTCCTGAGGGTGTCATAGGCATATTGCAGATGCTCAGCGTTGGTTAAAATTATTGAGTAGAATTGTTGTGAGATAAAATAGTTAAATTGTACGTTCATATTTTTTTCACTAAAGAAATCAAGTTCTGAAAAATACATACCTCATGCTATGAATGATTTTAAATGAGTACACATGAAGAGAGTAAATTGAGGCTTTCAGAGTCCTGTTTCCCTTGGGTCTGAAATGAGGAGGGTTATTCTAGCTCAAGAGTCACAGCCAGAATGCAGGTGTGCTGTATCGACTCTCTCCCTACTCAGAGAACACAATGCAGTCCTTCTGCTACCTGAAAGCCGGAAGTGGCTTCAGGCAGCTGTTTCAACACAACTCTTACCAGTCAGAAAGACATGTTCTTAATCTCAGAGTCTCCCATTCTTTATAAGCAAAGGGCTATGCTTTCCAACTAGACTGGCTTAGATCAGCTGAGACTCAGCTGAGTGACCCCCCTTGACTGTTTTTCCGTGTGCTAGAGGATTTTCCGTAGTTCTTCCCAGCACTAGGGGAGCAGTGTGCCACTAAACATTGTGGCATGTGCTGCCTGAGCAAATGACTGAGTTACACTTGGGCTGGCTTCTATTCAACAATGCTGTCCATATCCCTATAAAGTTTGCGTTGAAGTGGTATTTTGCAGCTTCCGAAGTTCGGTCACCCTCCCTGTCCTCCAGGGCTACTCCACTTAGCACGTTTATACTTTCTCAGCTAAACATTCACAGCTCTTCTAATGTGACCACCTGGTAAAGGAAGCTGGTTTAAAATACACAACACTGGACCATGGAACTCCACAGAACCCAACCTGTCAGTGAAAGAAAAACCTAGTTAAATCAGAACAAAAGGACAAAGCCAGAAGGAGATTTTGTTCTATCTGTGGGGAATGTCTGCTATGAGGCACTCAAGTTTTGGGTCACTTGAGACCGGCTGCCTTCAGTATTAAGTCAGAGTGGAAAAGAAGGGGGTTAGGCCTCCCCCACACACTTCACAGCTTGTTGCTTCTGGAAAGTGGAATTCCAAACTAGCCAGTCATCAGCTAGCTGTGGAGAGTAATCTACACCCTGAGATTTTTTCCAAAGGCTTGCTTAAATGCTCTGTAGGAATACTTCTTTCCTTACCTCTTCATGTAGTTTATGAAGTGCTAACTAATTAGTTTTTATGTGTGGTATTTCTGGAGTAACACTCTCCTACCCCATACTGTCCATTTAATGTGTAAAACACACTTCATCCTTACACACACCTGTCAGCCTCCTGCAGAGCTAATGTTGATGGAGAGGGGCAGTAAGAATCCATCTTTGGTAGAGTGAAACTGTAAACAAGAACCCTCTGTGATCCTTTTTTTTGTCATGATGCCAGGCAAATTGAAATGACCTTGAACACATTTAATTTCACCATAAATGGGGATGCTGGTGAGAATCCACCTTAGAGAAACGGCTACTGTAAACCCAACTGTCTGGGACTACAGAGTTTGCTCAGTGGTTAAAAGCAGAATCCAATTAAATCCAGCTGTTTTAAATAGCCCACAACCAATTTTCTCATTTTACAAATATCATTTTTTGAGACAGGGTCTCATGTATCCCAGCCTGGCCTTGAAGTTCTTTCGAAAGTGAGGCTGACTCTGAATCTGGTCCTCCTGCTCCGGATCCTGACTGGTGGCAGGTTACAGCCATTTGCCATCTTGCCCAGTTTATGCAGTTGTGGGGTTAGAACCCAGGGTTTGTGTATGATAGGTGAGCACTCTATCAAGTGAGACACACTCTCAGCCATAAGAAGCATGTTTTTTTTCATTCTCTATGCCTCATCATTTCATTTTAAAGAAGCTGGAAATATAGTTGTCTGCTCTAAGTGCCAAGGAAATGAAGCTGCTCATCACACAGTACCTGTGCCCTTTTAATCCACTCCATTAGGATCAAAGGGCTCTAACATAACCTTCCAAAACGTACGCAAGTGAAACAACATAAACTCTGCTTCCCCCTTTAGACCAATAGATGTTAGGCAGGCTATGGTATAAAATAGTCTACTAAACATTAAAATTTCATTTTTCCCACCACAGAAATAGCTTTCCCTCCATGTTGTCAAGGCCCTCTCCATAACGGAGGCTTCACCGTCCTGGTGTGTTGGCATCCTCTGTAACCAACTTTCCCACTGAATGAAAACACACAAATAGGACTCCTGCTTTTGGTGTGATCTGGGACCTCCAAGTGTTCTGTACTTGGCCTTGCTGAGTGCTGTGTTTCTGCTGCATATCATTCTCTAGGTTTCTCTAAGCTCCACTTAAATAGATGTGGCCAGTAACATGAGCTTGGCCAGGAGAACAGCTGCTGCCTGCCCACATTTGCTAGACCTCAGGGACTCCCATGACCTAACAGCAGCCAGTGGAAACTTGGAGCCAGCCTGCCTTTGGAACCAAACCCCTAAAAGGCATAGCAGAGGACTTAGCTGCTATCCATGAGACAGTATGACTGCACCAAGCACCCTCACAAATGCATTCCCTTAGCCCACCTCCTCCCATGTTTCTCTCTCATGTGTCAGGATCTTGAAGCTGCAGTCAGGCACCAAAGAGGCCAACAGCTCTGGTTCTCACCTGGTAATGAGTTCCCTGATCTGTGAGTAAGAGGATGCTTATGAAATGTATTTACCTTGCATCCATGTAGTGACACAAATTAGAACTCCAGCTAATATTTCTTAGAAAAGGCACCATGTCCAAGAAGAGACACAAACCCATAAGAAACCTCTTCCCATAGGCTGGTTTACCTGGTAGTGGATAGGGCTTAAATTCCAGGGATCCTGCCTGGGAGAACCTTAAGATTATTAGCATTGTATTTGTTTTTGTAATATGACCCCTAAATTGTAGAAGCTTCTTGTTCCAGAAACATGGAGTTACCATAGCCAACTGTCTCTATGTGCATACTGCTTCTCACTATTTCTACTCACCCAGGAACAACTCTTGGTCTTAGAATAGTGGAAGATGCCTTCCCCACTGAGCCATCTTGCCAGCCCACTCAGAAACAGAAACAGTTCTTGTTTTTTGTTCATTTGTTTGCTTGTTTTAGCTGTTCTCTGGTTCTTTTGACTTTGTATTTCTCACTGAGCATGAAAGGGGGGACGTTCTCTGAAATTTCTGGCTTTTCCCTCCGGGAAGAACTGGGTAAAGGATGAGCAACCTCCTTCAAGTAAAAGGAGTCACACACCCCCACACCCCCCACCCCCCAACCCCCCATCCCCCCACCACCAAAGCACAGAAGGGAAGAGAGTATGCTACCGCAGAAGGAGGCTACTCTCCCACTCCTTTCTGAGACAAATAGA
Source organism: Sigmodon hispidus (assembly GCA_004025045.1). Lineage (NCBI taxonomy): Eukaryota > Metazoa > Chordata > Mammalia > Rodentia > Cricetidae > Sigmodon > Sigmodon hispidus. The sequence continues at coordinate 1,942 of PVIH01027454.1, read as the reverse complement.
AATAAATATTTCAAAGCCACAATTATAAGACTTGGGGTCAATGTGTTGTGGCTCAGCTCTATTAGTGAGAACTGAAAAGCAGACAATACTTCTAATTTTTAAATCTAACTTAAATTTTAAGAGCCTCTACCTTAGTTGTCTCATGCTTTGTGGGGGGAGCCTTTATCTGTTTGTTAATTATTCCTTTTCTAGGCCAACAAAGTACACCTAAGGAGTCTAATCTCCAAAGCTGAGCCCTGCCTCTGAGAAATCTCATGGCTGGTTTTAATACAGCATCAGGAACATGACCTAATTTATGTTCCAGCTGCTGCATTAAAAAAAAATTCTTAGAAAATTAATACTTTTCTCCTACACATTACTTTACATCCCTTTGAAAGTCATGTTTAATGTTTTTAAAAAATTGAGCAAGGTGGTACACTTCTGCAGCCCCTGTGTCTGGAAGTCTGAGTCAGGAGAATCATGAGTTCAAGGCTTGCCTTAATCTCAAACAAACAAACAAAAACAGATAATAAAAGTTTTGAATTAAAAGCAAAAAAGATAGCTAGGAAAATATTCAACAAGCCTTTCTATTTGAATAAGGACTCTATTTAGTCAATATTGATATATTTAAATTTCTGAGAGAAGTATTTTTATTTATCAAATAGTATTCATGGGAACTAAGCCTTCATTCATGTTCATGGATTTCCATAGAATGTTTAGATTTTCTTTCTCATTTGGTAAGTGATATTTCTGTTTGGAGACAAGGGATCTAATTTGGAGAGTCACACATACAAGACAGGTGCTCTACCAATAAAGTTCATCACTAGACCACTAATTGGACATTTTTTTGCTTATTTGTAGTTTTGTTGGTGTATCTTTTGGGTTGATTTTTAGACAGGATTTCATTATGTAACCCATGCTGGTCTTGAACTTGCAATCCTCTTTTTGAGAATTTTGGAGTTCACTATATGCACCAGGCTGGCTCAAACCCATTAAGATTCTCCTGCCTCTTCCTCCTGAGTGCAGGCATTAAAGGTGGATGTGTGACATCACATCCAGCTATATTTTTTAAATTACATCTATCTATCTATCATCTAGTGTCTGTGTGTATGCAATAGAGAGAGTAAGAGAACATATGAATGAATATATGTCTGCATGTTGTGAGAGTTTATTTTCTCTCTTCCTCACTGTGGAACCTAGAACTGGAATGTAGGTCATCAGGTGTAGTGTCTAGTGCCTTTACATGCTGAGCCATTTTGAAGGATGTCAGTGATAGTTATTCGTTTGTTGATTTTTAAAGAGGAAACATTCCTTTAAAGGTTGAATGGTGCAACTTTATAGTCAAAAGAAAGTATGGGAGCAATAGCAATTAATTTTCAACTTACTTTTATATTTCAAAATGTGTAAGTTGATTTAAAAATTATTTTATTGAAGTATTAGAAATGTTTTGTGGCATTTCTCATCTTTGTTTATTATAAATTATTTGCTATAATAATTTGTAGTAGTACAGGCCCACAGAGTCAAGGAAATTGTCTCAAATAAGTTGCCAAGACATGTACATAATGTATTTCCTTATGAGTCAACCTGGAGTCTGCCTGGGGGCCTAGCAACAGCCCCTGTCAGAGGTCCTGATCATGCCCAGTCAATAAGGGGTGACTACACAATGCCATCAGATGGGAACACAGCCTGGGTACTGAGTAGAGGCCATATAAGGCTCTACCCATTGCTGAATAAAGGAGTCTGTGTTGTTGGTCTGCATCTTCTTACGCCCTCCCCTGAGGATCCAGCAACAGTAATTCATAGTCATTTTTGGCATTTTGCTATTGTTGCTTTTGTTTTTGATTTGGGAACAGAAATGGTAAAGGTGAATGAAGCTCTCTGAGTTTTAGTTTTCTCTGTATTAAATACATATTCATGTGTACATGTGCGTGTGTGCGTGTGTGCGTGTGTGTGTGTGTGTGTG
>PVIH01027453.1:0-16926 GCA_004025045.1 Sigmodon hispidus | reverse complement strand
TTCTGTAAAACTGTATGCATAATGAATAAATAAATCTTTGAAAAAAAAAAAAAAAGAAATAGAAGAAAATACAAACAAAAAATTGGAAGAGATGAACAAATCTTTGAAAGAAAACCAAGAAAAGGTAAACCAAAAAATGAAAGAAACATGCCAGGAACTAAAAACTGAAATAGAAGCAACAAAAAAGGCACAAAATGAGGCAAAGATGGAAATAGAAAACCTGAAGAAAAAAAGCTGGGGGTCTGGAGAGATGGCTCAGCTGTTAAGAGCACCGTCTGCTCTTCCAGAGAACCCGGGTTCGATTTCCAGCACCTACATGGCAGCTCACAACTGTCTGTAGTTCCAGTTCCAGGCAAATTCCAAGGCAAATAATTAAATAAATTTTAAAAAAAGTTTTTCAAAAAGAAAAAGAATAAAAACTGGAACTACAGATACAAGCATAACCAACAGAATCCAAGAGATGGAAGAGAGAATCTCTGAAATGGAAGACTCAGTAGCTGAAATAGATATATCAGTCAAAGAAAATACTAAAACCAAAAAACCCATAGCACAAAATGTTCAGGAAATCTGGGATACCATAAAAAGACCTAACTTGAGAATAATAGGAATAGAAGAAGGAGAAGAATATCAGCTCAAAGGCACAGATAATGTATTCAATAAAATCATAGAAGAAACCTTTCCTAACTTGAAGAAGGAAATGCCTATAAAGATACAAGAAACTTATAGAACACCAAATAGATACGATCCCCCCAAAAAGTCAGTGTGCCACATTATAATCAAGCCACAAAACATACAGAACAAAGAAAAAATTTTAAGAGCTGCAAAAGAAAAGTGCCAACTTATGTATAAAGGCAGACCCATCAGAATAACGCCTGACTATTCAATGGAAATGATGAAAGCTAGAAGGGTTTGGTCAGAAGTTATATAGACGCTAAAAGAGCATGACTGCCAAACTAGAATACTATACCCTGCAAAATTATCAATCACCATAGATAGAGTAAACAAGGTATTTCATGACAAAGTCAGGCTGAAACAATACCAATCTATCAATCCAGCACTACAGAAAACATTAGAGGGAAAACTCCAACCTAAGGACCCCAGATACACCCATGACACCACAAACAATAAATAATCCCACAGAAGAATACCCCAGAGAAAGGAAATACAAACAAATTACCACCAAAAATAGCAGGAAATATCAGTCAGTGATTACTAATATCCCTTAATATCAATGGACTCAACTCTCCTATAAAACGTCACACACTAACAAGATGGATACAACAACAGAAGCCATCCTTCTGTTGCCTACAAGAAACACACCTCAACCACAAAGACAGACACAGGCTCAGAATAAAGGGTTGGGAAAAGATTTTCCAGTCAAATTGTCCTAAGAAACAAGCAGGGGTTGCGATCCTAATATCTAACAAAGTAGACTTTAAGCTAAAAGCAATTAAAAGGGACCAGGTTGATCATTACTTACTCATCACAGGAAAAATTGGTCAAGAGGAGATTTCAATCCTGAATATTTATGCCCCTAATATAAGGGCACCTACCTATGTAAAAGAAACACTGCTAAAGCTCGAATCCCACATCAATTCTCACAACCTAATAGTGGGAGACTTCAATACCCCAATTTCACCCCTGGATAGGTCAACCAGACAGAGCCTCAACAGAGAAATAAGGAGTGTAACAGAGGTTATGATGCAAATGTATTAGTAGATATCTACGGAAGCTTCCACCAAAATGCAAAGGAATATACATATTTCTCAGCTCCTCATGGAACTTTCTCTAAAACTGAACACTAAAACTAAAACTGAAGTAAATCCTTGGTCATAAAGTAAATATCAACAGATACAAAAAAATTAAAATAATCCCTTGTAACATATTGGACCACCAGGGCTTAAAGTTAGAGTTCAACAACATCAAAAATCAAAGAAAGCTTACCAACTCATGGAAACTAAACATCACTCAGCTGAACCACCTCTTGTTCAAGGAAGAAATTAAGAAAAAAATCAAAGTCTTCCTAAAATTAAATGAAAATGAATCCAGAATGTACTCAAACTTGTGGGACACAATGAAAGCAGTCTTAAGAGGAAAATTCATAGCACTAGATGCCTATATGAAAAACCTAAAGAAATCCCACACTAGAGAACTAGCAGCTCAGCTGAAAAGCCTTAGAACAATTAGAAGCAAACTCACCTAGAAGGAGTAGATGGCAGGAAATAATCAAACTTAGAGCTGAAATCAATACAATTGAAACAAAAAGAACAATACAAATAATCAATGAATCAAAGAGTTGGTTCTTTGAGAAAGTCAACAAGATAGATAAGCTCTTATCCAAACTAATCAAAAAGCAGAGAAAGAGTGTCCAAATCAACAAAATCAGAAATGAAAAGGGGACATAACAACAGACCCCCAGGAAATACAGAGAATTATCAGATCATATTTTGAAAATCTATATTCCACAAAAATGGAAAACCTAGAAGAAATGGACAGCTTTCTGGATAGGTACCATCTACCAAAATTAAATGAAGAACAGATTAATTACCTAAATAGGCCTATAACCCTTAAGGAAATCGAAGCTGTCATTAAAAACCTCCCCCAAAATAAAAGCCCTGGTCCAGATGGTTTCAGTGCCAAATTCTACCAGACATTCAAAGAAGAATTACTACCATTACTCCTCAAACTATTTCACACAGTAGAAACTGAAGGAGTATTGCCAAATTCCTTTTATGAGGCCACAATTACCCTAATACCCAAGCCATTCAAAGACACAACAAAGAAGGAGAATTACAGACCAATTTCCCTCATGAATATTGATGCAAAAATTCTCAACAAAATTTTGGCAAACCGTATACAGCACTATATAAAAAATATCATCCACCACGACCAAGTAGGCTTCATCCCAGAAATGCGGAGTTGGTTTAACATACGAAAAACCGTAAACGTTATCCATCATATAAACAAACTAAAGAAACAAAGCCACATGATCATATCCTTAGATGCTGAAAAAGCCTTTGACAAAATCCAACATTCCTTTATGATAAAACCTCTGGAGGGATCAGGAATACAGGGATAATATCTCAATATAATAAAGGTGATCTACAAGAAGCCGACAGCCAGCATCAAACTTAATGGAGAAAAACTCAAAGCAATCCCACTAAAATCAGGAACTAGACAAGGATTCCTCTCTCCCCTTATTTATTCAATATAGTTCTTGAAGTCTTAGCTAAAGCAATAAGAGAACGAAAGGAGATTAAGGGGATACAAATTGGAAAAGAAGTGAAACTATCTCTATTTGCAGATGATATGATATTTTACATAAATGACCCTCAAATTTTTTCCAAGGAACTTCTATGGCTGATAAACACCTTCAGCAATGTAGCAAGATACAGGATTAACTCAAAGAAATCAGTAGCCTTTCTATACACTAAAGATAGAAGGGCTGAAAAAGAAATAAGAAAAACATCACCCTTTATAATAGCTGCAAATAGTATTAAATACCTTGGAGTAACTATAACCAAAGAAGTAACCGATCTATTTGACAAAAATTTTAAATCACTAAAGAAAGAAATTGAAGAGTATATCAGAAAATGGAAAGATCTCCCATGTTCCTGGATAGGTAGGATCAACATAGTAAAAATGGCAATTCTACCAAAGGCAGTCAATGCACTGTCCATCAAAATTCCAACACAATATTTTTTGGACCTTGAAATAACAATACTCAATTTCATTTGGAATAACAGGAAAGCCAGGATTGCCGAAACAATTTTGCTCAACAAAAGAACCTCAGGAGGCTGATCACCATCCCTGACTTCAAGTTATGCTATAGAGCTAAAGTAATAAAAACAGCCTGATACTGACATAAAGACCGACTTGTGAATCAATGGAATAGAATTGAGGATCCAGACATTAAACCAAAAACCTATGAACACCTGATCTTTGACAAAGACGCCCCAAATACTCAATGGAAAAAGATAGTATATTTAACAAATGGTGTCGGCATAGCTGGATGATAGTGTGTAGAAAAATGCAAATAGATTTAAGCCTATCACGCTATAAAAAACTCAAATCCAAATGGATCAAAGACCTCAACATAAACCCAGCAACACTGAACTTGATAGAAAAGAAAGTGGGAAATACACTTCTACAAATTGGCACAGGCAACCACTTCCTAAATATAACACCAGTGGCACAGACACTAAGATCAACAATCAATAAGTGGGGTCTCCTGAAGCTGAGACGCTTCTGTAAAGCCAAGGACACTGTCAATAGGACAAAAAGACAGCCTACAGAGTGGGAAAATATTTTCACCAACCCTACAAGTGATAGAGGATTGATCTCTAAGATATATAAAGAACTCAAGAATCTAGAGCCCAAAACCTTGAATAACCCAATCAAAAAATGGGGTTCAGATCTAAAAAGAGAATTCTCAGCAGAAGAATTTCGAATGACTGAAAAGCACTTGAAAAGTGCTCATCATCTTTAGCCATCAGAGAAATGCAAATCAAAACAACTTTGAGATACCACCTGACACCTGTCAGATTGGCTGAGATAAAAGATACAGATGACAGCCTATGCTTGAGAGGGTGTGGAGCAAGGGAAACACTCCTCCATTGTTGGTGGGAGTATAAGCTTGTTCAGCCACTCTGGAATGCAGTATGGTGGTTTCTCAGAAAACTGACCCAGCAATACCACTTCTGTGCATATACCCTCAAGATGCACAGTCGCACTCCAATGGCATTAGCTCAACTACGTTCATAGCAACATTTTTTGTAATAACAAGAACCTGGAATCAACCTAGATGCCCTTCAAATAAAAAATGGATTAACAAACTGTGGTACTTCTACACAATGGAGTATTACTCAGCAGTAAGAAAAAATTATATCCTAAAATTTGCAGGCAAATGGATGGATTTGGAGAATATCCTCTTGATTGAGGTCTCACAAACCCAGAAAGATAAGCAGGGGATGTACTCACTCATTAGTGGACTCTAAACACCACCAACAACAAAAAGCAAAGCATTCCCAAGCTACAAACCACAGCCACTGAACAGCTTGGGATCTGAAACACCTTGGACTGGCACCTTGGATCCCACTCCCCCTAGAGGAACACCTGACTCAGTCTTGATGTTGGGGGGAGAAAACTGGGTCTTCCAGGAGTGGAGGCTGAACTAAGCAATATTGGGACCTTGGGACCTCCTTCCCATGGCAGGGATGGAGAGTTGTGGAGAAGAGTGAATGACCTGATGTGGTGGGAGGGGGAAGGGACCTTGAATAAGGATATACAAGGATAGAAAATGTGAATTCTTTATTCATAATAATAATAAGGAAAATCAACACAGTGAATATAAAAAACAGAAAAAGGAAGAGACACTACGCCTGAGCCTAAGGATCTCAACATTAATAACTAAATCAAAAGAAGGTTACACAGAAGGCTGAGAGGAAGCAGAGCGGTGGGAGAGGTGTCTAGAGAGGGTGTTAGAGGAGGAAATGGGAGATGAAACCGGTTTTCAGGACGAGGGTAAGCATCAGACTGCATGGACTGGAGTGAGGGACCAGCATGGAATTTGACTTTTGTGGTCAGTGAGAGCTGGTTCAGCGCAAGGGAAGGTGGTGAATCCAGATGGTGATGGGTTAAGGAGAAAGCAGAAATGAATGACCATGGCGACTACTGAAGGACAGTGTAGGCCAGCAGTTGAGAAGAGGGACTGGTCTTTAAACATGGAAAGGGACATTTATCCCCTTAAGAGAGAGCATTGTGAACACTGAACCGAAGAGGAGAATTTAGTTGAAGAGAATCTTAGTTTTAGAAGAAAGGCAGTACCCTTGAAAAACGGGCAGTTCTTCAGAAAATGGGAGGGGTGGGATTGCATCTCCAAGTGTAGGACTGGCCTTAGAAGATGGGGGACGCACACTCAGATGTTTGGTGTGGGGAGTAGAGTTCATTAGCCCATGGGTTTTCTTTGGGGAAGAAAGGAGGTGCAATGTGGTCAGAAGAGGTCTGGGAGGGGTTTGTAGAGCAGAGGAAAGGGTTCTGACATGCTGAAGCACACTTACAAATTGTACATGAAAGCAGCTGTCTTGGTATGTGAGTTCTTTTCCCACTGGGCACTTGCAGACTTGGGGATGGAATCAGGCAAGGAGAAAGAGTGGAAAGCCCATCCAGGCTTATCATGGCTAAAACATTCAGCATTTCCCAAGTCTGGCCTTTCTCAAAATACTCCCCTGTTAGATACGGAGTATTGAGGAAATGAAATCTTCCTCGGTCAGATCTATCTTTTCATAATGTGCACATGGGCATAGTTGAGGTTCTCACAAAAAGAGTGAGTTCAATTTAAATTAAATGGCTAAATTATTTCCAGAGTGTTCTTGTTTGTTCTCCCATCCCTTCCTTTCATCTATAAAGTTCTCACAATTTGGTTCCCTGCAACTCAGCTCAGGTAAAAGAACAGAGACCTCATTGTGTTTCTTCCAGTGTTTATCTTCCCTACAGTTACCCTCGTAACCAAATGAACCGGGTGAAGCAACGGTGATTCTGGAAGGAGCACGGACTTTATGGGCTGTACCTCCAAGTGCCCACTGCACCTACTGTTTTCCTTCATAAACTTAGAGCACAAACAATAAATCAGCTTCCTTATAGTTTTCTCAATATGATAAGGAGGTGAAAACTGGCTTGGCAGCAAGGTCAGTGACCAGAGAGGATTAGGGCTCTGCGTGCTGGAACCTAGGTAGAGTCAGTATTTACTTCAGGCATATGTGTGTGATATGTGTACTCAGTGTATGCATGCTTGCAAGTATGTGGTTTTGTGTGTGTGGGGGTATACATGTAAATGCATGTTGTGTGTGTGTGTGTGTGTGTGTGTGTGTGTGTGTGTGTGCATGTGAATGCATGGGTGCGTGCATGTGGAAGCCAGGGCTTGCCATCATCATTATCAACATTTTCATAGTTTTTCCCATTTAAAATTGCTCTCATTTGTGAGTTTATCTCGTCACATTTAATTGACGTTGATTAGAGAACATAGTTTTGACAGATGACAAATGAAGACAGAGAGACTGGGAAGGATCTGGAAGGGGATGAGGGTAGTGTAAGGTAAGTGTGCACTGTCGGCCAAGGGGATGGAAACGAGTTCTGGGAAGTGAGCAAGAAACTTAGAAACGACGACAGTAGCTTGTGTCCTCCAAAGTGGCTACAGAGCGAGACACATAGATAAACTTGAGATTGCTGCCAAGCCTGGTGACTGATCCCTCGGGTCTGTATGGTGAAATCGGAGAACCACTGACTCCCCCTCCATATACATTCCATGGCAGGTGGGCACCCATACCCATTCATCCATCTGTCCACACACCCAAACACACACAAATAAATAAGGAAATGTAAAAATAATATTTTAAAAGTCAAACTGTTGAAGCTTGCTGAGAAGGTTAGCAAAGGGGCTGACAGGGGCGAAGAAGGAAACACAGGAGAAGCAGCCCAGGTCCTGTGTGCCTGGAGAGTCCAGGGCAGAGTCCTTGTCCTCAGCATGTCTGAGGGTCTTCCTGGCCCTTCCTCCCTTCACTGGTCCTGCCTATTTGACGCAATGCTCTAAAGGACCATGCTTTACCCTCTAAGCCTTTTCCTCTTCTGGTTACAGCTGTGTGAATGAATATGGGCATGAGCCGCACATCAGGGCTCAGAGCTACCTGTGAAGGGCAGATCCTAGGTTGTCTACTGGCATCTCTACCTTCAACTCCTTTCTCTTTACCTTCCATGACACTGCTCTACACTTTAAATGCAGAAAAATTATCCTTTGAGAATTCTATATATGTATATATGTATATATATATGTATATATGTGTATATATATATATATATATATATATCTGATCCCCGCCCATCCTCCTCCCAATTTCATGTCTACTTTTTTATTTCTTGTTTTGGTTTTTTGAGTCAGGTTTTCTCTGTGTAGTCTTGGCTATCCTAGAACTCACTCTAGACCAAGCTGTCCTCAAACTCAGAGATCCATCTGACACTGCTTCCCATGTGCTGGGATTAAAGGCATGCACCACCATTCCCAGCTCTGGTTTTTTGTTTTTGTTTTTTTAATAACTACCGAGTCCAAAATTAATGCTACCTGAATGTTCATAGGTGTGAAGCCATTGAATAGAACATGGTTAACTTGTCAGGAGCTGTAGTCTGGAAGAAAACCGACTGACCTTTCCCGACATACTCTACCACTCTCCTGAGGTGACTAAGAAAGGGTTCAAAGCCTTGGGCCTAGTCTTTTCCCAGTCCAGACATGCAGCCTGGCAGCTCATTCATTTGGACTGGACTGAAGAGATCAAGAGAAACCCACGTGGAGAAAGGTGTCTCAGTGGTTGCATGTTCTCTTGAACCAGATGATTCTCTACTCTGGGAAGCTTCCCTGTGCATTGCTGCCAATGTCCCACTGATGCCAGCAGTATCCATACCTAATTGTGACAACTTCAAATTCCCCAGGGAAAATGCACAATGCACGCCAAATGTATGACGATTAAAAAATACTGACCCCCTTCTTGCTGTGAGCTACTGTTGTAGAAAACCCAGCGAATCATCATCAGTCTCCTCCATGTGATTGGCAACACCAGGAAGGGATGCTGCTGTGGCCATCAGCCTGGTTCAGCAAGGGCTCATTATTGCCTGAGCTGCCTGGTGCTAGCCTCATGACATTCCCTGTAAGAGCTCACAAAGATGCCCTCTGCAAGCAGTGATGCAGTTATGCTACCCAACCCAGTGCTTAAGAATGAGACATGGAAACATGAGGCACCAGCTGGCAATAGCAGAGTCACCAGGCAGTACAATTCCATCAGCTTATTGCCCTTTCTGTCACACCTGTACATCTTTATCTTTCATGAAACCATAATGACTGAGAGTGTCACAGCCCTCATAGATGCTTTTTGGCTTTGTCTATGCTGACACTGGCATTTGCCAGGGTGTGGTCATGTCTGTCCCAGGTCTCTGAAAGGCATATTCCCCTATTTCCAGAGAGACTCTCCTTTAGAGATAATGATCTTTTGACTTCTGTACCATAACACCCTCTGCAATCCCTGACCACATGCCCTGAACTATCACAGACCTGATTATTGTTAGTTCCTACACCCACAAACAGGCTAACATGTTCTCAGCACCAATACCCAGAACATCCTTGGTATATGGTAGTACCTATTATATGTATCAAACGTAAGAAGACATACTTGCCAGAATGTCATATCTAGACTACTACTATCTGCAATACTGTATTTAGAGAACACTCTGTCACTGGAAGGCCAGAGACATTTGTCAGAAGAGTGATTCTATTCTGGGACCGTCTGCCACCAGAAGGAACAGGTTCTCCCAACTAATGCCTGTCAGACTTAGGACTAAGTGGCCCATGTCATACACACATACTCATTTAACACACTTTGCTTTCTTAGTCTGTGATAGTAATTTAAGAGAATTATGATAATACATGCGCAGACCTTATGTTTAGGATTAAGCATAACAAATCATATAGTAAATTATAAGCTATAACCTGAAAAAATATTACAGGTTAACACCAGGTCAGATTTTGTACAAAAATCACCATAAACTTATTCTACCTTTATATAACCACTATTCACAAATTGAAAATCAAAATTTTAATTAAAGTTTGTTACAATGTTATCAATTACTGTGTTACATAGAAAGTGAAACCACACAGGAATTATAGATAGAAATGCTGTTAAATTTTAGTTGAAGTACCCTATTCCTCTCCTTCTTATGTTTTAAATTTTATTTATTTATTAGGTATATGGATGTCTTGTTTGTATATATGTTGTGTACCACATGCATGTCTTGTAGGCCAGAAGATGTCAGATCCCTTTGTCTGACTGGAGTTTCAGAGAGTTGTGGGCCATCAGGTGGGTGCTAGGAATTGAACCCAGGTCCCCTGGAAGGGTAGTCAATTCTCTTAATTGTTGAGACATCTCTTTAGCCCCTATGCATTATTTTTTGAGATGGGGGTCTCTGATTGAACCTGAAGCTCACACACTTGGTCAGGTTAGCTGGCCAATGAGCTTCAGAAATCTACTGCCCCTTCTGCACAGCAGCACTGAGGGTAAAGATGCCCACCACCATTCCCAGAGTTTTAGCATAGGTCCTGGGTTTTGTGTGTGTGTGTGTGTGTGTGTGTGTGTGTGTGAAGCAACTTACCAAGTAAGCCATCTCTCTAGCTCCAGGTCCTAAGCTCTTGAGGAGTTCTGAGAGATACTTGGATTTGGATGTTAGAATAAATGTTCTCCTTTGAAGTGATATGTAAATTACCAACAACCGATCCTGGTAGTAAAGGCAGCTAGCTACTCAAGTATCTCAGATGATACAGCACTCTGCTGCTGCTCAGAAGTATGGTGGGAGAGAATTTTGACTTTATGAGGTAAGAAATAATAATGAGTCAAGGAAAAATCCAAAATGACAGATGCTCTCAGGTTTGGACTAAATGAGTTTTGTTTTGTTTTGATTTTTAATTCCTTTCTCTCTCTCTCTCTCTCTCTCTCTCTCTCTCTCTATATATATATATATATATATATATATATATATATATATATATATATATATACATACAGCTTGTGCAGGAGGTTCCCAACATACTCAGGTCCTTGCCAACAGCCGTACAATCAGCACTTTCTATAGATATCTGTTCTTGTTCATTTTACCCCAATGGTAAAGCCTTGTGTTTAGCATGCCTTGGAGCCAGGAGGTGAATTGTATTCCTGTCTAATGTAGGGGACACCTTGTGCCAGGAGCAGTGAGTAGGCCCTGGGGAGCCAGCTGGGCAGTGCAATGAGCACCCAGAACCCCACACTGACAGGCTCTGGTCTCACTGGACTTAAGGAAGCACCTGGAAGTGTGCATTTGTACAAGGTGGTCCCGAGCACAGTTGGCGCTGGGGACATCTGCAAAGACTAGGGGAAACAACTTCTCTTACTGGGGAATGGTTGTTAGAAACAGGAGGAGATACACACCAGAGCTCAGGTCTTCTGGTTAAGGAATGAGAATAAAAGAATTATGTGCAGACCTTCCAGAGTGATGCATGCATTGTTACAGTGTGTGTACTGCACAAGAAAGGGCTGGGTTCCTGGTTGCCAGCTATTGTATTTGAATATACAATGTGCCACATAGGTTTATGCAGTTTTACCACTTGGTCCCCAGTTGGTGATGCTGTTTGGGAAAGTTATAGAACTTTCAGGTAAAGACTTGCTGGAGGAAGTATGTCACTGGGGGTGGGATTTCAGGTTTTATAGCCTGGCCCAACTTTCTGTTTTTTTCTTTCTGCCTCCTCTGTGTGAGTGGAATATGATCTGCCAGCTCCATACCCCTGATTCCATACCTCACCCACCATGATGAACTTATAGGCTTATAAGGCAAATAGGCCCATTCTCCCCAAAGTTGCTTACTGCAATGGTGTGATATTGCAGCAGACAAGCAGCTAGTGCCACTGCCTTCCACCAATTCTTAAGACAACAGAGGCTCAGTTCATCATCTGACTTCAAAAGTGGTAGTGACTCTTATATGCAAAGGACAATTAAAAACTCTACAAAGATGATTATGTTCATTGTAAGAGTTCCATGAGGACCAACATTGGCTACCTGTAGTTAGAAACATACAACAGGAATTCAAAACAGAAACTTGGTTTATAATTTTCATATTACTGGAGGGTAGTTTCACAGATATCAGGAAAACACCAAAGAGAAATGCCATCCAGACCAACTGTAGCTCGAACTTGAGTGCTGGTCCTGTTGGGCAGGGTGTTTGCTTCCTTTCCTGGTAACAGTGCAGTAGGCAGACTTACAGGAAAAGAAAGCAATCACATCTGCTTCCTTGAATACGCTGAGTCCTGAGGGTCCAGATTTCAGGCCTCTGTGGTGGTTGCTGGGAGCTCTTTGATAAAAACACTGTTTCCCTGGTTTTTATTCTCCCCTTTCTCATTGGGACAGGGAGGTTTATGGACTTGGATGCTCTGCAGTGTGTCTAGTAGACCCCCAGTCCATAGTGTCTGAGGTATGCCCAGGTAGGAAGGCCAAGGAGGGAAGAAAAGTAGTCTCGCTTGGCAGGCTGAAGGGACTGTTCAAGGATCCTGAGTACTTTCAAGATAGAGATTGTTTCTTGGCTTTTGGCTCAGATGTAGTGTAGACCTGAGTAAAAGGCTCTTCTGCTTAGGCCTGTGGAGGCACAAATGATGCTCTTCTTGCTCATCTGGTGATACTGTTAAGGCTTGGGATCATTTAATGGTGACTAAGGCTGGAAGCCTTCTCGGTAGATTTGCCCCAAGGTGTGAGAGGAAGACAGAAGGTCCAGGGACAGATTGGTTTGCTCTTGTTGGGATCTGACCTGGAGGTATCCCAGCAAATCCATAGCCTCACTACAGACATTTTGAATTTGAGAAACCTTTTTATAAGGCAAAGACCATCGCCATGCCTGAGAGACATTGATGGCATCCCTGGCGTCAGTGTGGAAGGCATGTTGGCCCAAACCCTTTCCACGGGTGACGTTGTGAATCCAGGCTTGGAGATGGGGCAAGAATTTCAACCCCACAAATTCATATAGCCTGGAGGTCTGGGTCACGGGTGCCCGAACCAAATCCTCGTACCTCAGGAACAGGAAGCGCTGCTGCAGAGCTTCCGGCAGGGTTTGGATGGCTTTGACTATGTCCACCTGGCTTTTGCAAATGATCTGCATGGCATGGTAGGGCTGGTCTTCCTCCTTGATCATTTTCAAATGCTCCCCCAGCACCATATGGTTGTCAGTGATGAGGTCTGCTCTGGTGTGTTCCCGAGATCGGAACACAGCCCTGGGGTCTCGGACCAGGTGTATGATATGCAGGTTGAGGGAAGGGTCTATGAGCAGTGGGTAGAGGGCTTGCAGGTTCAAGAACCGCACCTCTTTGAGTACCACATGGCTGTGAGTGTGGCAAGCCTTCTCCACCATATCAAAGGGCTGCTGAGCACAGAGCAGCTTGCAATTCGTAGGCGAGCTGATCTGGTCACGAGAGAAGAAGTCACAAATAGGTGAGGAGCACAGGGCCCGGCTTTGCTCCCATTGGAAGAGGCTGGATTGTTTTCGGGGACCTGGCTGCATGTAGGCATCAAAGACACTCATGTCACACAAGAAGATGGAACGGAGAAGGTCCCGAACAGCCATTTGCAGCTTCCAGGCCGTGCTGCTGGTGAAACTCATCCATACATGCCAGGCAGGCTCCATCAGATAGAAGACATCTGGATGCTGTCCAAAAATCTGCCCCACAAAAGAGGATCCTGACCGCCAGGAAGTCAGAACCAGCACATGCACAGATCTCCTGGGCTCTTCGTTCTGGAAGAAGCCACTATGGCCAGACATATGAAAGAGGAAGGCTACAACTACCATCTGGGAACCCAGGAGCAGCAGCAGCTTCCCTTTCTTAGGCAGTATCATCCTGTGGAAGTAGAAGACCGTTAAGGGGCAAGCAGAGGGATGAGACTGAGTTAGCCTATGGTAACATCTACCTTCTGGCTTCTCCCGGACCCCCTCCAAGGAGCAATGTAAAAAAAACAGGTCAGAAACTTACTGAAAGAACTTATCCAAATCCCTCTGCAGGGCAATTCTGGTTTCTTGATCTTATTGCATCACTGTGTCTGTATTGACAGTCTTCCTCTGCTGCTCTTTCTTGTCCATTGAACTACCAAGAATATCCTTACTCAGCTATATTCAATCCACATAAGGGACACTGCCATATCCCATACCTTCTACACTTCTGACAGAGAGTAGCTTGAAGGCAGAGTGGTCAGACCTACTTGAATGCCTTGGTTTTCCCAAAACCAAGTGAAGTGAGACACTAAGCCATAGGCTGCCATCAGGCCACTCCTTACCGATCCCTTCATGTGAAGGAGAGTCTCACAAAACTATTCCTCATCCCTTGCCAATTTTGGTGAAGTCTGGGACCTTTCTACTGCAATGCCCTAAAGGCTAGGGAGGTAGAGCTGTTAAACTGCCTGGCTTTACAGTTTTCTCCTTAGTGGCAGAGCCATACGGGTGGCAGATGCCACATCTGGATTCAGGTTCTTCTGTTTCTCTTAGCCTCATCCTATGGGACTAAGAACATGGGGATCTGATGCAAAGCTAATCTTATGCATATGCAGGAGATAAATGACCTGAACCTACTTTGGCAGAATCACTGTCTCCTTAAAAATGGCTCTATAGCAGTGTGGTGAGCCAGCCTGGGAGCTGTGTTAGAGACACCTGTGGCTATTTGGACATAAGGCTTCAGCTTGGGAAATACCTGGCTGCCATGAACACTTACTCAGGACGACTTACCATTATTGGACCAGTTGTACTGTGTAGTACCACAGAATATCACCTTATCAAGAATTCAGATGTTCATTATACAAAGTGATAATAGAAAAGGTATCAGGGGGTGATAGTAGCTAGATATTCAATATTTAAAGAACATGTTTTCATTTGTAATTCACATAAAAACTCATGAAGACTGGTGGGACCCCTGACTTTACTCTTTTCACAATGAGAGCTTATTTTACATGAGAAGACCTTCAGTTGGGCTCTTGGTAGGTCATCCATTGCTGTGAGATGGTCTTTCTGTACGCTCTGAGTATGTGTTGCTTTCATTAGTTAATAAAGAAGCTGTTTTGGCCTATGGCAAGACAGCTTACAGCCAGGTGGGAAATCCAAGCAGAGAGACAGAAGAAGAAGGGCGGAGTCTGAGAGATGCGATCCAGCTGCCCAAGAAGCAAGATGTTAAAGTACCAGTGAGTCACCAGGCACATGGCGATACATAGATTAATAGGAATGAGTTCATTTAAGATGCAAGAGATAGGTAGTAATGGACTGAGCCATAGACCACACAGTTTGTAATTAATATAAGCCTCTGTGTGTTTATTTGGGACTAAGCGGCTGTGGGACACAGGAAAACTTCTGGCTACAAACCATGTTCCAGTCCCTGAGTCCACGGACTGGACTTGGTGAGTTATTAAAAAAAAAAAAAAAAAAAAGGCATGAAATTTGGGGTATGGGGGAGGGGTAAGGAGGTGAGGGTAAATCTGAGAAAACTTGGGGGACAATTGATTGTATGCATGTGTGGAATTGTCAAAGAACTAACAAAATATATTAACAATCCTATAATAATGCAAAGTACATATTTCAATGCGGAGGGAGGGAGGGAGAGAAAGAAAGAGAGTATGCTCCAGAGTCAGCAGGGAGGCTCAGTGGGTAACAGTACCTGCTGCTGATTGATGAACCTGACTTTCATCCCCAGGATCAATATGGTGGAAGGAAAAAACTGCCCCCTGCAAGCTGTCTTCTGACCGCCACATGTGCGCGCGCGCGCACACACACACACACACACACACACACACACACACACACACACACACACTAAAATGTCTGGTGTCAAGTGTATCTCTTCTAGACAGTTTTTTAAAAAAATCATTTGCTTTTATTTTATGTGTGTGAGTGGTACTTTGTAAACCACATGCATACAGTACCCTTGGAGACCAAAAGAGGGCGTTAGATATCTGGGGCTAGAGTTACAGATGGTTGCTAGCCACCATGTGGTTGCTGGGACCTGACTCCTAGTCCTCTGTAAGAGCATCCTGTGCTCTTAACCAGTGAGCCATCTCCCTCGTCCCTCTTAGAGGTTTTAATGCTCTTTTTTGCATCATTCTGAACCGAGCGACTTCCTGGCATAAATAACCAAGAGCCACACTAGCTAGTACGCAGGGCACAAATATGAACAATAACAGATGCTAATGCATATATCATTATGTGTCCTAGGGATTCTTTCTTGTAGCTTTAGTAAGGAAGAGGAAGGGCTTGCTAGTCTCTTTATTACAGGTATTGTCACCAATTACAATTTCTTCCTCTGAGTTGCTGCTTGCCTATGACCTTTGTACACAGGAGGCAGAAGTATGAAGGCTGCAAGTTCAAAGCCTGCTTGAGAAATTTAGTAAGGTCCTCTCTACATGTGTAGGTCAGTGGTAGAGTGTAGGAAGTCCTGAGGGGATGTGTGAGGAGTGGGTGATGTCCTTAGAGCGAGCTTTGAGAGCTAATGAAAACTGAATGCTGTTATAATGACTTCGGTTTCAATCTCTAAAATAGATTTTACAATGGTGCTGGTTAGTTTTTTATTTTCAGCTTCCCAAAACCTAAACCCACCCATCAAACAGCCTTAATTGAGGGCCTGTCTGGATCAGGTTGGCCTGTGGGCTTGTCTGTGGGGGACTGTCTTAACTGTTAGGTGGAGGATCCACTCGGGATGTGAACACCATTCCCTGGGAAGCTGCTGCTGCTGCTGTGATTTCCCTGCAATAATGAACTGTAACCTGGACCTGGAATCAGACAAACCCTTTCTGCTCCTAAACTGCTTTGCACAGGGTATTTTGTTACAGGACAGAAACACGACTTAGAACAGGACTTTGCCAGTGTTCTCAACTCTAGGAGGGTTTTTCCCTGTAGCTGGATTCCCTTCACAGAGGTTTTATGGTTTTTTTTTTTGTTTTTTGTTTTTTTTTGTAATTTTAAGATAGGCTGGCCTGGATCTTTCTATGTAGCCCAAGGTAGCCCCAAAGTCCTGGTGATTCTTCTGTCTCAGCCTCATAAGCGCTGGAATCACAGGAATGAGCCACTAAATCCAGTTTTAAAAATAATTATATTTATTACCATATTTTAAATATACAAAATAATGAGACTCACAATGGCATTTCCATACCCATATATGATGTGCTTCAATAATATTCACTCCTGATACTCTCTCCTACACTCTGTAACCCAAACTCCCTGTCCCCTGTGACCCACTGACCCTCTCTGTCACACACTGACCCTCTCTGTCACCCACTGACCCTCTCTGTCACCCACTGACCCTCTCTGTCACCCACTGACCCTCTCTGTCACCTGTCACCCACTGAC
>PVIH01027452.1:0-16929 GCA_004025045.1 Sigmodon hispidus | reverse complement strand
AAGAACTGGATTTGGCCAGAAGTGGAGACTGATCTAAGCATTATTGGGTCAGTGGGACCATAGGACTGTCTGCTCCCTGCCCAGGGAGGGGATGGGGAGTTGCAGAGGAAAAAAATGACCAGATGTGTTGGGAGGGGGAAGAGACCTTGAATAAGGATATACAGGGATGGAAAAAAAAATTCAGAGGGAAAGATGAACATAAAGAAAATATAGGTGTAGCAATCTTTTTTGTATTTCTACCCTTGATAAGCCATGCTTATCATTCTTATCCTCTGTATAGTTATTGTTAACTCTTCCACATTTTAAATTCTTTTTACTGTGTTTTTTTTTGATAAATACAAAATAAAGAAGGAAAAAAAAAAGAAAAAAAAAAGAAAACAAACCAAAAGAACATCAGAGCTCAGCTGTGCACTAATTCCCCATAGCTAAGTAGATGCCCAACAAGAAGACTCTCAGGAAGAAGCATGAGCATTCTTTCTTGCTAGATTTCAGTTAAGGCTAGAAGGGTCTCAGCTTCTTTCAGCAGCATCATGGGTAGCATCCACTTCTGCCTAAGTCTTAGAAGCAGAGACACCAAAGTCTAACTGAAAAGGTCTATATTATCAACTTGTGAAAATAAAGGGCATGTATTGTGTAGAGTCATAGGCAACCCCAGTAAGGTAATGTTCTAGTTTGGTTCTCTGTTACTGTGATTAAAAACAAAAACTGGGGGATGGAGAGATGACTCAGTGGCTAAGAGCACCATCTGCTCTCACAGAGGACCCGGGTTCGATTCACAGCACCCACATGGCAGCTCACAACTGTCTGTAGTTTCAGTTCCAGGCAAACACCAAGGCAAATAAATAAATTAAATAAATAAATAAATAAATAAATAAATAAATAAATAAATAAATAAAAGTGTTAAAAAAAAAGAGAAAGAACAATACTCAATTTTATTTGGAATAACAGGAAAGCCATGTTTGCCAAAACAATTTTGCTCAACCAAAGCACTTCAGGAGGCATCACAATCCAGACTTCAAGTTATATTATAAAGCTACAGTACTAAAAACAGTCTGGTACTGGCATAAAAACAGACTTGTGGATCAATGGAATTGGATTAAAGGCCCAGACATTAACCCACACACTTACGAATACCTGATTTTTGACCAAGAGGTCAAAAATATTCAATGGAAAAAATATAGTATCTTCAAAAAATTGTGTTGGCATAACTGGATGGCAGTGTGTCGAAAAATACCAATAGATCCAAGCCTATCACCCTGCACAAAACTCAAATCCAAGTGGATCAAAGACCTCAACATAAAAAACCATCTACACTGAACTTGATAAAAAAGAAAATAGGAAATACCCTCCAACTCACTGGCGCAAGTGACCACTTGCTAAATATAACACCAGTAGCACAAACACTAAGAACAACGATAAATAAGTGGGACCTTCTGATACTGAGAAGTTTCTGTAAGGCAAAGGACACAGTCATTAAAACAAAATGACAACCTACAGAATGAGAAAACCCTACATGTGACAGAGGACAGATCTCTAAAATATATAGAGAACTAAAGAAACTAGAACCCAAACCTTGAATAATCCAATTAAAAAATGGGTTTCAGAACTAAAAAGGGAATTCTCAGTAAAAGAATTACAAATGGCTGAAAGACTCTTGAAAAAGTGCTCAACATCTTTAGTCATCAGAGAAATGCAAATTCAAAACAACTTTGAGATACCACCTTACACCTGTCAGATTGGCTAAGATAAAAAAACACAGATGGCAAGTCTTTAATGAAGAAGCTAAAATAAAAAACCATTACATGATCAGAATAAATTTTGTAATCTTTAGCTTTTAATAGATGATTAAAAACACATATTTATTTGTACATATATATATAATGTATTCACTCCAATCTGCACATATAGACATAATAAAAATCATAATCTTTGTAATGTAACACATCTGGCCCATGAACTCATGCCTTTTAACCCCAAGTCCAGACCTTTTTCCATTGTGACAACTGAGTGCCCAATATCTAAAAAAGTAAATTTTAGGTAAAATGATGTTTGATAACAATATAAAAGTAAGATTTCATATAAAACTTGAGCAGAGTGGGTTAGAAAGAAAATCATTCATGGATTATCTTATGTGCTGCCTAATTTCATGACAACTTGGCATGATTTAATGTCATTTGGAAAGAGGGATCCCCAGCTGATAAATCTACTCCCCAGATTGGCCAAACTTGTAGTGCATTTTTTTAAATTAGTGATTGATATGGAAAGGACTTGCCAACTGTAACATGGGCAGGTAGCCCTGGGGTCTTTAAGAGAGTAGACTGAGCAAGCCATGGCAAGAAAAGCAATACACAACTACTTTTTCCAGATCTTCTGCTTCTGTTTCTGCCTTCAGATTCCTGCTCTGATTCCCCTCAGTAATGGACTGTGATATGGAACTATCAAATTGAAATAAACATTTTCCTTTCCAAGTTGCTATTGCTTATAGTGTTTTATCAAAGCAACAGAAACCCTAAGACGTAGGTCAAATGCCAATATGCATTGCCAGAGTTTGATTCAGTTCAAATGAGAAGAGAAAGATGTGACATTGTGAGAAATGGTAATCATTACCAATGGTTAAAAACATAATTACAAATAAGTAATCCAGTGGGCCTTATTCAGGTTAACCTTATGCTATTTCTTTGCAATGATTCATTTCAAAATTTAAATTTTATTTAGAAAAGACATAAAACATGGAGCTGGAAAATAACAGAAGGGCAGACGCTTTGCTATTGCCCCTACCATAACTCAACTGCAAATTCTACTAGCAATAAAGTCCCTTACAGGCAACTTCTTTCTGCCCACCTTCCATGGAAGGGAACAGTTAAATCTATCATATGCCACAAATCACTTTCTAAAATACTTCTCTCAATAATGCTTTTATTAAAATTTATCACAGAAATCTTTTGTTTAGCTTTGTGTATATTTTACAACATTTTACCTCTTTCTTTGTACTTTGTAGCTTACCCACTCATTTCTTATTCCAGCAATACCCTTGTACCTATCCTATATAAATGTACTATTGCCTTAAAAGTCTCTAAAAGTATTTCTTTTAATTTGCCAGGCTTCATTTAAGTATGATCTTTCCCTAACACAAATTTTATCTTGTCAGGAATTTAAATCAAAACTAAATAGTTTGCCTCTTTGGCTGATTCCAATCACTTTATAGTGCATATATGAGCATACTTCAAAGTTTGAAAGGTGGACATAGTCAATGGATGTAGAATATTCTGGCAGAATGCCAGGAAAAGATTAAGTGAGAAAATGACTTTTGAGGTGACAGAGCAAACATTGTCAGTTTTAAACATTTCCAAAGCAGGTACTGACTCTCTAAACACAATTGCTTAACTTTCTGTGCAAGACTTCTAATGAAAGATAAACTTCATCCCAAACATTCTGGGACCTCTAGCCTTTATAAATATCTCTATTGCTGTGAGTCTTATTTTTGAAAACTTATAGTTATGAGCATAGAAGTTACTAAAAATGTTATTTCTTTGTATGTGTTATGATGAGATTATTGAAATGTGGAACTGACAATGGCAAGTGTGGCTTTTCAAGCCATGCATACCTTCACAATACATACTTATCTATTTTTTAGTAAAATAAGACAGAATAACTATTTCTTTTAGCTCAATTTTTTTTTAATCTGCAACTGTCATTTCAAAAATTCCTAAGTGTTGGGCTCTAGCCACAGATGTCTTCCTCAGTGAAGCAAAGCTAGTGCATGCAGACAGTTGTTTTTGTAAAGGTCGCTATAAGTTTGACACTTCATCTTGACCTCAAAGCCATCCTGAAAAATGTCTCTGCTGTTTTTTAGAAAAGGGTCTCAGTCCATGAAGAACAAGAGCTATGAAAACTAGTCTGGGCCTCCTCATGGCAAGAAAAACAGCTGAGCACTACAGCTGTAAATGTTTGCTTTCAAAATAAGGAAATTTTGAAATTAAATTTCTCATTAAAAGAAATTGCATCATACATAAATTTTGTAAAACATATGTGAAGCAGAATATCAAGAAAAACACACATAACATTTGTGAAAACAATTATTCACTTTGGCATTCAAAATCAATTTAGGAAAAAAGATAAAAAGAATGTAGAAAGTGCCAAAATGACATTTCTGACACCATTCCTTGTGGACACCCTAAATTGTGTCAAATGTAAAGTAGAAAAATATGTGAAAAACATAAAGTTGGTAACACCATGAAGGGACATGTAGTACTCCAAATGCAAAGCATTGAAAACTGGAAAGAACTTTAGAAATGATCTAAACCTGCCTCATTTATTTAAAAAAGAAATCTGTAGGCCAGGGCAGTCCAAGGCCTTGAGCAAGATTATCCAACTATAGAGGGGAAAAATGAGAAAGATGCCCAGGCCTTTCCATGCTGATCTGTCCCTAATATCCACAGTACACAATAGCAGAAACTGAGTATTCAACATGGTAAAGAATGAGGGCTTGGTTCATTTCAATTTAATCCTTTGGGTCCAACAAACAGACATTTTTGAGCTCCATAGAGATGCTGGGCACACAAGTGCAGCTGTACAAGAAAGGCTGTCATACGGGAGAGTGTGTGGCTCTCCAGTCACTCTGCATTTCAGAGCACAAGCTGCCTGTCTGGGGTGCACAAAGGGAAGAAATAAGGAAAAGTGGTTCATGCGCTGATTGTTACTACATGGTATAGGCTTGGGTAATATAGAAGAACATGTGTTTTGTAATATTTCTCTTTTGTCAGCTGTATGAAGTGGGGGAGATTCTGTGCTAGCCACACTCAGCAAACTTCATGACTCATCAAAGAAACTGGAATATGACACAATCATTAATGTAGGCATGATTAAAATTATAGCAAAAACTAAAATTTTCAGTCAAAAGTTCATGATTTGTAGTTTAATTTTTTGTTGCTAAAATTTATGTTCTGACATATAATACATTTAGAAAATGATTATTTTCTTACATTTTAAGCTTTAAGTTGTTTTTTTACTTTACTTTCATAGCAAAACATTTAAACTATTTATTGTAGGAATTGTAAGAAATAACTTAAAATAAGTTTACATTCTTTTTTTTCTTTTTTCATTTATTTTTCATTATAAATAAGGTCATATTTTTTATACATGTATATCCTTGTTCAAACTCCCCGCTCCTGCCCCTTCCAGTTACTCTCTCTTCTCCACATCACTTTATTTCCTCCCCAGCAAGGGCAGGAGGTCCCAAGGTCCCAAGGTGGCTTAGTTCAACATCCACTCCCGGCAAATCTGCTTTCTTCACTCCAATATCAAGACTGGGTTAGATGTTCCTTTGGAGGTAATGGGCTCCAATGTGCCGGTTGAGGGTGTTTTAGATCCCAAAATGTTCAGTGGTTGTGGCTTGCAGGTTGGACATGTTTTGCTTCTTGCTTTTTTGTTTAAAGTCCACTAATGAGTGAGTACATCCCCTGCTTATCTTTCCGGGTTTGTGATACCTTGCTCAGGAGGATATTCTCCAAATCCATCCATTTGCCTACAAATTTTAGGATATCATTTTTTCTTACAGCTGAGTAGTACTCCATCGTATAGATGAAGCACAGTTTGTTAATCCAATCTTCAGTTGAGGGGCATCTAGGTTGTTTCCAGGTTCTTGCTATTACAAATAATGCTGCTATGAACATAGTTGAGCCTTTGGAGTACTAATGTGCATTCTTTAGATATGTACACAATAGTGGTATTGCTGGATCCGTGGGGAGATTGATTCCTAGTTTTCTGAGGAACCACCATACTGCATTCCAGAGTGGCTGTACAAGTTTACACTCCCACCAACAATGAAGGAGTATAAGAACAGCAACATGGGGAAAAAAATCTAGGCCTTCCAATCATAGGCAACTGTCCATTGACATATATGGGCAGTATGTGGAGCCTTGAGGGGTGGGATCAGATTGTGTTTCTGTGTGTGGGCTGGTATCTCAGATCCAATCTTCTTCAGAGGAGCACTTAACCTAGTCCTGAATTTAGGATGAGGAAATCGAACTCTCCTGGAGTGGATGCATCATGCTGAGCTGACCCACCTTGGGACTTCTTGCCCTTTTTGGAGAGGGAATGGGGAGGGAAGGAGGAGCAAGGGGATACATGGACAAAAAGACTTTATTTCATAAAGAAAAAGATTAAAAAAAAAAAAGAGTCAGCCTCTTTCAGGGACCAAAAAACAAGCTTGTGCTAAAACAAGCTAGGAAAGCTAATAATATGAAGGCAAAATAATGGATCTACTCACATCTGTTCCTTCAGTTCATGTCTCTTTATTGTTCTACCCTGATCTTTCTATTCTCTCTTTTCCTATTGTAATTCCTAATTCTTCTTAGCTTCTATTGCACCTAACCTAAAATCTCCTCTTCTACATCAGACTTGAAGCAATAGTAAAAATTTACAAGAGTTGCCTCTCATTGGTCAAAAGCACATTCCTAGGGTAAGCAATAAGGGGTAGAGCCATTTTCCATGGCAACATGAGTTTCCAAGATTACAGGAGTATGACTGACCAGATTTGGGGGGGGTGGGGGCACAGTCCCCAGTGACAAATTTTGAGACATAGGTTCATTGTCAGCTGACTTGGCAAGTAAAGAATTGGCATGTTTTCCTTAGGGTGTTTTATGTTAAGATACCGTAGTAAGATACCTGTGACTGTGACTTTGTGCATAGTTATAGGCTTTTAAACTTATTATCTATTTACAAAAGTCTTTCTTCTATTTTGAACTTGCTTTGAGGTATAAATGATCTAAATGTGTACACTTTGTGTTTGACTGAGGAGGATTATTTTCTTGTGTTAGTCTGAGTAAAAGGAACAAAGCAGGCATTAAGTGTTTATAGTCTCATGGGACAAAAGATCTAGTTATAAAACATATCCTAGATTGTTTTCTATATATCAAAATTGTTCAGCTCATGAGAACCCATCTTCCTGACTGTCCGTGGAAATATGTGTGCTCATAAGTTCAAGATGTAATCATGAAATTACATTTACACATTACATGAAGATGTGTGGTGATGGGGAGATATCATATTTGTACTGCACAAGAAATCACAGACGGAAGCAACAATATCAGAGAGTTGGTGGCCTGCCATCCTTGCTTGACAGGGCAACCCATCAGAGGGACATCTCTATGGTGGGCTGACATCTGAATTGTCAATTGCTATAAGCTGTGTTTGCATCATGGCCTTTAATAGCTCAGGGCAATGATTCCTGACACCTCCCCTGTGCCTATTTCCTCTTAGGAAGGAAATCATTATACACGTCCCACACCCAAGAGTAAATTTTCCTGATAGAATGTGTCTGAATTTTATGTTCAACAACAGATTTTTTACATTATCACTAAGTGTCTAGAATTGAAAATATCTGTAAATACTGCCACCTCCCCAACATTCATGTCATAGCCAAATATCTCACTGTATCATTCACAATGCCAACAGAAACTTCACTGTTTTAGACAGTTAATGGGAAAGTGTGAATGTCATGCTTAACTGCTGTCTCTCTTCAAGGCTGCAGATCTAGCATGCAAACATTATCTTTATAAGCAAATCACCACTACCTTGGTCTAGGATGTAATCATAGGTCATTAGCACTGTTGCAATTCCTTCCTGGTTAGATGCTCTACTTCTTCAAGCCCTCCCCAAGAACTGCTCCCTAAGAAGTCATCTCACACAGCTATATGACTCACTTATATACTTCATTCAGGTCTCTGTTCCAGAGATTCCTTATTCATGATTCTTTCATGGATTCTGTATACGAAATATTAATTTTAATACACATGGCTCTTAGAAGACAACTTCATATTTTCTTAAGTGTTTTATGTTTCCTCTTAGAAGTTACCAAATGATACACATGTCATGTTTGTCCAGGCTGTCACCTCTTATATTATCTGTTGTGTGGAAGAAGGAGTTTTGTCATCTCACATTCCCAGAAACTAGAGCAGTATCTAGTACACAATAGGTGCTTAATAAATATTTATTTGATGAATGAATGAATCAGATAATAGTAGAGTTAAAGAATGTTTTACAACTGGTTTTGGTTAATACTATCTCCATACCCTTTTATAAAAATCTACGTAATTTTCATACATCACTCATCCTGACTACTCAGATGACATACAAAAAGAATAACTTGATATTGCAATTAAATAAGTGACATACAGAGGCACACAGCATGAACAATTAATATAGTATTATGAAGTTTTTAAAAGTTAACTCTTAGATCAACAATCAATAAGTGGGATCTACTGAAGCTAAGAAGCTTCTGTAAAGCCAAGGACACTGTCAATAGGACAAAATGACAGCCTACAGAATGGGAGAAGATTTTCACCAACCCTACAAGTGATAAAGGACTGATCTCTAAGATATATAAAGAACTCAAGAATCTAGAGCCCAAAACCTTGGATAACCCAATCAAAAATGGAGTTCAGATCTAAAAAGGGAATTCTCAGTAGAAGAATTACGAATGGCTGAAAGGCACCTGAAAAAGTGCTCATCATCTTTAGCCATCAGAGAAATAAAAATCAAAACAACTTTGAGATACCACCTGACACCTGTTAGATTGGCTAAGATAAAAGACACAGAGGACAGCCTATGTTAGAGAGGATGCAGAGCAAGGGGAACACTCCTCCATTGTTGGTGGGAGTATAAGCTTGTTCAGCCACTTTGGAATGCAGTATGGCGGTGTCTCAGAAAATTGAGAATCGATCTCCCCAAGGACCCAGCAATACCACTTCTGGGTGTATACCCTAAAGAGGCACATTCACACTTCAAAGGTATTAGCTCAACTATGTTCATAGCAGCATTATTTGTAATAGCAAGAACCTGGAAACAACCTAGATGTCCCTCAACTGAAGAATGGATTAACAAACTGTGGTACATCTACACAATGGAGTACTACTCAGCAGTAAGAAAAAAATGATATCCTAAAATTTGAAGGCAAATGGATGGATTTGGAGAATATCCTCCTGAGCAAGGTATCACAAACCCAGAAAGATAAGCAGGGGATGTATTCACTCATTAGTGGACTCTAAACAAAAAACAAACAAACAAGAAAAAAGCAAAGCATGCCCAAGCTACAAACCACAATCACTGAACAGCTTGGGATCAGAAACACCCTGGACTGACTCCTTGGATCCTAATTCCCTAGAAGAACCCCTGACTCAGTCTTGAGGTTGGGGGGAGAAAACTGGATCTGCCAGGAGTAGAGACTGAACTAAGCAATATTGGGACAGTGGGACTATGGGACTGCCTGCTGCCTGCCCAAGAAGGAGATGGGGAGTTGTGGAGAAGAGAGAATGACCTGATGTGATGGGAGGGGGAAGGGATCTTGAATAAGGATGTACAAGGATAGAAAGTGTGAGTTTTTGGTAATAATAATAATAACAATAAAAAAAGAAAAAAGTTAATTCTAATTAGTTACTTCATTTTCACAATGCTTTTGTCAGGGCCTTGTATTTTGTATCATACTTGAATGTAAATCAAATATTTTGACAGAGAAATAAAGCCAAAATTATTTTTCTTATATAATTGAAATTTTTAAACACTGTATTAGCTATGATTATGGCAGGTTTCAGATTCAGGATGTTGCAGCCAGCTTCTCTTTCTTTGCCTTTCAGCTTCTGCTTCCTCTCCTTTATCTTAATTCTTAGGTGTTTCCTATGCAGCAGTAAGGATGGCTCTTACCTTATGACCACATGCCTAAGACCCCCCTGACCACAAGAACAAGATTTTATTTAGTTCCTCTTCATATAAAAATTTCAAAGAACTGTGGTGGAGCTTTTTTCTTAGTATGTCTAATTAGCTGAAATGCTCTAGTTGGCCTGTCTGGATATACTTTCAACTCTACAGAAAGGTAAAGAGAGCCTAGTAGTTGGTATCATTACCAGACAAGACAGGACAGTTCCTGAATGTTTGACAGGAAAACCTAACATGAACCTTTTATTGTGTAGAGTAACACACAATACTAGAGTGTTTTCTCAGGAGATAAATCAGTATAATTTGGTTCTCAGTGTAGATTTTTTCAAAGGAATAACAAAAAGCAAACTAACATTGAGAAATTCAAAGGATGACCACAACTCATAGGAAAGAGCAGTAAAAGTATAGCAGGATTTCTATGAAGTATTTATCTCATTTTCTAAAGTCAATTAAAAAAAAAGGTCCAGCAATACCACTTCTAGGCATATACCCTAAAGTTGCACATTCACATTCCAAAGGCTGTATTCATAGCAGCATTACTCAGGAGTAAGGAAAAAATAAAGAAAAAGAAAGAAAGAAAAAATGACATCCTAAAATTTGCAGGCAAATGAATGGGGTTGGAGAATATCCTTCTGAGCAAGGTATCACAGACCCAGAAGTATAGGCACAGGATGTACTTAGTCATATATGGACTTTAGACAAAAATCAAAGAACAATCAATCTGTAAACCACATCCCCTGAATAGCTTGGAATCAGAAGGAACTTAAGAGAGTCATCCAGGGATTCCCCTAGGAAGAGAAAACAGAGAAGCTCTCCTTAGCTAATTGGGAGCATAAGGGGTTGCAACCAAGAAGGGGTGGGAACAAATCATGAGAGAAGGAGATAACTGAGTGAGAGGAGCACCAAAGAGGGAGCAAAAACAGAGAGATGGAGATCTTAATAGAGGGAGCCACTGTCACTGTGGGGCTGGAAAGAGACCAGGTGCTAGGAAATCTCCAAGAACTCACAGGATGTCCCAGGGACAGAAGTGACATCAAGATTATGAATAAAGACTGTGGCAAGCCTAAGGTCAAGTAGACAATGAAAAAGGGCCTTCCAGGAGGTGAAGAGTCTTCAGGCAGAGGAATTTAAGGAATAGAAATTAAGGTCTTAGAAAGCTATGCCTACAAGTCCAAAAATTCTGACACTAGGGGGCTAGAGAGATAGCTCAATGGTGAGAAGGGTCCCTGTTCTTGCAAGGGGCTGGGGTTTGATTTCTAGCACCCATGTTAAAATTTGACACCTTTAGTAACAGTTCCAGCAAATCTAACATCTATTCTGGCCTCTGTGGATAACAGACATGAACACTCTGTGTGTGTGTGTGTGTGTGTGTGTGTGTGTGTGTATGGGGGTACACATAGACATAAGGTAATAATAAAAAAATCCTCACAAAACATTCTAAGAGTGTTTATTTTTCCAGAACAGATTGGATCTTGAAGGTTTTAGTTCTTTAATCCTTCATTAAAGGGAAACACAAGCTCCTATGGAGTGCTTCAGGGGACACTACCATCAACAAGTTACAGGGCTTGGCTTTGGGTGAAAGAACTCAGGCAGGACCAGAGATAAGAACCTCTCTAGATTTGAATATTATCAGAAAGTGGGAAGGATTCTGTAGCTGGGTAATTCGATAAATGTTATCTCCAGGAAAAGCATGCTGAAATAAACTGTAATTGGTAAAATGAAGTAGCAATTTCTCATTTTGTCCAAGAAAAAAGAATGTTTTATATCTGAGCTGAAATTATTTTTGCCTGTGCTTAGATAAAATAAGTTTGTTTTGTCTTCCTTTAGAGTACTATTAAAGACTGAAGCTAATGTTTTCTGCTACTGAATGCACCATATATATAATATATATGTATTTCTTTTAATGATTTATAATTCTTTTAAGGATTTAAAAATAACACTTTAACTGAGACAGAGAAATGTCAAAAAACCCTGGAATCCTCAGAAAATGTGACAAGAAGCTAAGGGCTATAAATGATTGAAGTTAGAAATGTGGAGTCTCGTATCATGAAATTGATTCTCATTTGTTTGGTTACTTATCTGTGAATTTACTAGAAATAAACAGTTTCTTTAGTCATATCTAGGCTTCTCTTTAAGGAGAAAATCTAGCAATATGAATGATAGAAATCAGCATTTCATAAATGGGACATTTTAATTTAATTATGACAAGATAAAGGGAATATTCACAAAGCAAAATAAGAATACTCAAGAAAAATATGAGATGAATATTAGCAATAAAGAGAAAAGGATGAAGGAACTTCCAGAGTTACTTAGCATTCCAGGATCCACTTGAATAACAAAGCCTGAAGTGTTGTGTGGAAGCAATCTCCATTTCCACACAGGCACTAATGTAACTCTTTCTGGTGACTGAGCTGCAAGCGATATGCTTATTCTCAATAGGTAAGCTCCCCTATTGGCTAGGAAGACTTATTTGTTACTGATTTACCAAACTGTCTTTATTATTGAGTTTAATTTAATAATGCCTAGACATCATGGTAATGGCTCTGTTGGGCTTATGTGTTGTACTGTCTTAACTTCATAGCACATGTATGTATGAAAATGCTGCAGAGGCTTGTGGTATTTTTCTTTTACCTCACACTATATAACAGAATGATTGTGAATTCCAAGTCTTACTCCATGTGGACATTAGCATCTGTCTCAATGTGCTGGCTCTGGAGACACTTGCACATTCATTATGTAGACTCCCATGGCATTAAAAAAATACTTGGCTATTTCCTTCCATTTATTTAGCCCCAATTAAAGGAAGTAGAATATAATTGATTTAAGCATAATGTTCTTAATTCAGAATATGAAACTAAATCTAAGTTTCTCTACTGATAAAATTTTAACATTGTTAATTTTAATTTTTACATCTATAAAATTGAGGTCAGAGAATCTGGCTTGTATGTTGTATTAAGATCAAATAAAAGAATATATGTCAAATTCTCAGCAAATTTTCTTGCTTGAACTATACATGAAGAATCTGACTTCATATGCTAAAGGCGTGAGTTAATTACTCAGTTACTGTAGCCACCACACTTGTTTGATGATTATTACTTTATCTGTGGTACAAGGACAGCATTGACCTGTCCTTGAACAGTAGTTGAAGAAGCTATTCAATGTCATATGATATTCATATCATGCTATTTTCCTTTCTTCATAATTATCATGAACAATTGTAAAACCAGGAGGGCTTTCCAAAGGGAGTCCTATACTACATGTTTATTCTTTGGACTACAACACCAAGTACAGACAAAAACCTCAATTTTTCCTCCCCCAAGAAATGTCACTGATCATAGAAGAGTAAAGAACTACATCATTTAGTGTCTTAGTTTTTTTATTGCCATGGTTACAACGACTCTTACAAAGAAAATCATTTAATTGGGGCTTTCTTACAGCTCAGAGGTTTAGTCCATTCTCATAATGTTAGAAAGGCAGGTGGCATGAAGGCAGACATGGTGCTGGAGAGGTAGCTAAGAGTTTGACAGCCAGACTGCCATGAATAAGAAAGAGAGAAAGAGGCATTGAGCTCAAGCATTTGAAACCTCAAATTCACCTACAGTGCCACACTTTCTCCATGTCCACAGCTACTCCAACAAGAGCACACCTCCTAATAGTGCCACTGACTGATGATCAAGCATACAAACATATGAGCCTGTGTGGACCATTCTAATGCAAACCATCATACTTTGGTGCTGACATTCCTCATAAGCACTATGACTTGCTTTGTGTTAGACTCTCTCAACCTATATAACACATGACCCAAGAAATATGGCTCACTGTAAGCACTAGGATATCACATAAAATGATTAAGTGTACCCCCTTAGAGGCAGAAAGAATGCCTTTCAGCACAAAGAAAGTAGAATGTTAAAGCATCATTAAATACCTCTGCTAGAAACTGTGTGGTATTTCCCTTTTACTTCAGTCAGTTAAAATAACTTGCTCCAATTTCTACCCATATTCATGATAACTCAGAATCACATTTTCATATTCAAGAAAGTATTATGATCCCCAGACCTCACAAGTGCCATGAGAATGAATGTGAGACCTTTCAGGACTCACATTCTACATCATAGTAGTTAAGAAATTAGGGGTCTAAAATCATTTCTTGGATGACTAATGTACAGGTACTATACAGACTAGCCATTGAGCACATATCAACAAAGAAGAAATATACTGGAGAGCAGCTTGGCACAGGAGATGAAGAAAAACATAATATTAAGAGTGGAGTTGATTTAGTTGTAGACATGAAAAAACAAATTCTTCTAATACAATTTTCAGATCTCCAGTGTGAGTCAAAGGACAAGTTGTGGTACAATTTACAGTTATTGGGAGATAAGCAATAGACATGTGCGTTTTATTCTCTTCTTTGGAAGGAATTGGAAATTCATAGATAACACCTTGGCTTTCTGTGGTTGCAAATACAGTTCTGTAACACAGAAAAGTCACTGCCAGAGTTGAACCAAATATATACAGGCGCTAGAACCAAAGAGGATTCCTGAGGTTGGTCCAGGATAACCTGCCTAGCTTTCCTTTATCCTGGATGTCTTCAAGGCAATCGATGTGGTTGCCAAAAGTGAAGCAGTTTTTGGAGTTTTCTCTCACCCTATTGTGGTATACTGTTTTCTCAAGTTTCCAATTTCTTAAACTGTGGCTGATGAAAAATTTAGTCACAGAAAAGGTTTCTAAGTAGGCCATTACCAAAAATTAATTCCAAACCAAATATATAATAAATCCAGGTGTTTCTGGCAGGCTCACCACTGTGGCATCACACAACCTCACTAAAGCCATCATCTGAACAGAACAGTATGTGCACTTTGCACTGTGAATGCTCTCATTTTATGTAATGCCAACAAATCCCTTCGGAAAGAGCCAGACTCATATTTGAGATTCTTCTGTTTTATGAATTGCAGTGTTCTTATGTTTAAGGGATATTTTTGCTGTTTGACAAACAATAGTATATTTACAGAAAATGAAGATTTTTATATTTCCTTACTATCATTTCTTGGCATGTGTTTAGATTGGGTTTTTTAAAGGAATTTTTTGACTTCTGTAAAATATCAATGTGGTTTCCTAAATAAGATCTGCATAATGCCACTACCAGCTAACATGTCAGAGAAAGAATGCCTGGGTGAGTCAACAATAATGAAAGAGGAAGAGGCTTTGAGCTGAAGAGAGAGTTAGGGGGACTCAGGACATTCTAGATGGGGAGAAAGAAAATTAATATGATGTGAATATAATATTCATGTGCGATATTATCCAAAACAATAAAAATTACACTTAAAATGCTGTCTAAACTTTTGAATTTTATCTTAAAGACATTAACTGAATTTTTGTTTAGAATTTGAAAAGAATTTCCAACAACTTATGAAATTTAATTTATCTCTGTCATTAAACATACTTCTGCCATTTTGGACTATCTATTTAAGCAAACCAAAGTTCTCATTATTGATACTTATAAAGTCAAACAATTGGTCAATTTTAATGATGCTTCATATCCTATACCATTAAATATATAATCAATATTTAATTTTTACATACTTCTTTATGTAAAAAGAACATAAGAACACCCATATTGTTACTATGTAAATTTGTATTTATCTTTATTAAATGGTTAAATTTATATGTATGACAACTAGCTTTCAAATAAATTTCTTAAATGATTATTATCAGTAAATGCTTGATTTGCATATCTATATACCCAGGGTTGTGTCAAAATTTCTGAGATGCAAATGGATTGTAAGTAGAGAATGAGGATCCTTGATCTAGTTAGTGAGTGAAAGGATTGGATACTATTGCTTACCCTCTGCTTTGACAAATAACATTTTAACATTTCATAAGGGAATACCTCCGTACAGCATATCTCAGGATTCTTCCTTATGACATCCAAAATTCCCGACAGAGACTGGGTGGTATAACAACATAGCAGTAACCCTAGCTGAGAGGGAACTATGTCAGGAGTTTAGTGGCATTGCAGTAGTCTTTGATATTTTCTCTTGATATTTTCTACTGGTCCATATATATTAAATGTGTATACTAAATATCCACTGACATAATAATTAGAAAAAGTATTTTAAATTGAACCAGTCTTGTAAAACTTCCAGATGAGCTACAGGCTCTGGCACTCAGGTCAAAAGGATTTTATGAAAATCACAGAGAATTTTGCTCAGTTCAACATTGTTGGATGGATAAAGAAGACAAAAGCAGGCAACATCATCAACTAGCAAATGGTCCCAAAGTCCTGATTTTGTTTTATGAAAAATGGACCAGACCTCCCAGAAGACCTGGTGACAAACACAACCTTCAGAATGAGACATATCCATTTAATAATTTTTGCAGGTAACAAGCATGAAACCATCTTCTGTTAGAGTAATATTCTGGAAGGTAAGTCAAATTTATGACATCATGTTAGTTCCTTAAGCCAGAAATTTTGATTTAGGTAGAAGAGAAAAATTAAACAGCCACTGCATCCAGAAGACATGAGAGGAAAGTGTGTGGAGGTCTTTTGTTTTCAAGCACACACAGTTGCATTACAATATGAAAATGGAATGGATTGACACAAGCTGTTTAGACTGAACTCTCATATGTTACCAATAAACTGAAGTAAAATAAAAAGTTACTATTTCTGGGCTAGAGAGATAGTGTAGTGGTTAAAAGTACATGTTTGGTTTCCAGCCCCTATCTGGACTGACAGTCCTCCATAACTCCAATTCTGAGGGATCAAATGACTGCTTCTTACTTCTGTAGGCATACATATGATGCATCACACATTTGTGCCAGAAAACCACACACACATACACACACACACAAATAGATATTTTTTTAAAGTTCCGACTTCTCAGAATTCAGAACTGCTAAAATAAAAACAATTTCCTATTGACTTAAATCATTTTTTTCTTATGAGTCAGCAAACCATCTAATTTTAAATTCTAATAAAGTTTGGCACCTCATTAAGATGCTATGGAAACTAAATATTGAACTCATAGTATATGGCAGAGGATGTATTCTAAAAAAAAAAAAAAAAAAAAAAAAAAAAAAAAAAAAAAAAAAAAAAAAAAAAAAAAAAAAAAAAAAAAAAAAAAAAAAAAAAAAAAAAAAAAAAAAAAAAAAAAAAAAAAAAAAAAAAAAAAAAAAAAAAAAAAAAAAAAAAAAAAAAAAAAAAAAAAAAAAAAAAAAAAA
>PVIH01027451.1:0-16930 GCA_004025045.1 Sigmodon hispidus | reverse complement strand
GTTATAGATAGCTATGTTGAAGGCAGAGTAGAATAAGACCATAAAGACAAATTCTAAGACAAATATAGCACATAATTAAGAAATTGTTTCAAATAAGGGCAGCAGAGTTTATTTTTGAAATGACAATTAGACAAATAATAAAATTTTAAAAGAAAAAAAAGATATCTGCATCATAAGGCACATTATAATTAACTTCATATGAATTAAATATGTAAAATAATAATACTGTGATTATACTGAAGAAAACTTAGTGTGAAATTTTAGTATTAATGTTGAGGAAATTATTATTTTAACTGATATGATAGAAATGCATGCTGTAAATGACCTAATGTACATAACTGTTTACTCATTAATAGGTGATTTAAATATTCAAATGTCTAACATTAAACCAATTTCAACCTACCATTGTGTAAAACCTAATTTATCTTGTCATTTATGTCATATTTAAATGATGTATTTTTTATTTTAAAAATTTAAAATACAGCTTCTTTTTCTGCCTTTGACTGCCTTCTGTAGAAATTCCCCCAGCTGCCAGTCAAAATTTCTCACCCAGACTCAGGGACTCTCATCACCTATCCAACAGGGTACAGAGGCTGCCAAATTGGCATCAACTCTCTTATTAGCTTCACGAAGACTAGAGACAGAAGCTGTCAACACTTCCTCTTTGGCATCTATGTGGCTGTGAAGAATGATCACATTCTTGTCAAAGGAATCTCGTCCACTTATAGTTTAAGAAAATAATGTTTTGCTAAAGTATTTTCATTTTTAAGTGCTCAATTAGTTGTGTTACTCTTTCTGGTAGAAAATAAAGCAGTGATTAGGCAGCTACTGGGGAAGAAGGGAAAAACATTGATTTTCCTGAGAGGATTTTAAACAGTAAAAAAAACTGTAGCCAAAAAATTTGAACTCATACAAGTAAAACAAACATCATCACCATTCATGGGCATTGTTGTATAAATATCAATTTAAAAAGTCTCACAATTTTACCATATGAAATATGAAAACTATAAATCAAATTTATTTCAGTTCTGTGCTATCTTATACATCTTATATACTGCTTAAGAATGTTTTCAAAATAGATAGTTTCCTTTAATCAAATTATAGATTAACAAATTTGGATTTTTATAGAGAGACAAGATTATTTGTTTATTTTTATTTTTAAATAAGAATTTGAATTTATACTCTCTTTTTTAACCAGTAAATCCTTGACTTTTATCATCTACTTCAGTGATATATAATTAAAAACCTGAATGAAAGTGGATAGAATCTTATTTTATAAGAATGCTGATTTTTTATAATTATTAAAACTATCCATTGGAAAATGGATCTGGGATCACCTAATGTTGAATAATAGCAAATTCATACAGTTAAATTTAATTAATTCCTGAAGGACTTAGAACCATATACTTTTCTCATGTCCATCCCAAGTTTTCTAGGAATATTCATAGTATTCATCCTGTCCTAAAAGTGATTAAATACAAAACTCTGTCTGCACATCGTATCTATAAATATTTATGCAAAATCTCACATTATATGGAGTAGAATTTTAAAGTTGGTACTGTAAAACTTTGGTTACGAGGTATAGAAAGTTCATTTTTATGTTATGATGGTTGTTGCTAATAGTTATACAAATAATGACACTAATTATACTTTCTTGAAGTTATAAATTTGATTGAGTGTGTGAGTAGTCCTTTGTTCTCCTTCATCTCTGTACTATGGTTTAAAGTTTATATTTCATATATAAGCATATATAAATATAGTCAGTTAAAGCAATTCCTTCTTAGATATCTTAGACTTCAATGAAATTTATAATGTTTGGGTAATATTTCTGAATGGAGCCTAACATGGAATTACAGGTCTGCAATCTGAACTGCCTGAAAGTTTAGAGAAAGCACAAGCCCAAGGCTTTCATGGGTATATTGAGTTCATAATTAGCCTGCAAATGTTAGTGAGATGCTGTCTCAAAATAAACTGAAAGAGCCAAGTTTAAGCAGTGAAAGAGAAAAAGCTAGTGAAGATGTAATTGATGGGATTGAGGATGTTTGAGCCCCAGCAAGCAACAGAATTTGCCAGCTTTGGCCACGTGATTCTAGCTTTAAAGTTAAATATACAAGATAGAAGTCATATAATCGGTTGGGTTCCAGTTCTGGGACCAGGTTCTGTCTGTGCAGTGTGGCTCCACAAACTCTGTAGCAGACAGAGATAAACATTGGCTGCCAGGGTTCCCCCAGCTGCTACTAAGACAAGGGAACTTGCATGGCCATCCAACCTAAAACTGCTTCAACAGAGAAGGACTGAGGACTTGAAATTCAGACCCCTGCCCAGAACAGAGTTAGAGATTGAGCAGACCCCTTGCTCAGAGGTGACAGGGACATACAAGCCCGCTTGCAACAAATGACCAGGAGCCACCTAATCATGAACAACTGAAGCCATGGGCAGACACCAGTGCAAAAATATATACAATAATATAAAGAACAACAAGGTAACTCTAAAAGAAAGAGGCGGTCCTACAATTATAAGACCTAAACTGAGCAATGAAGAGTAAATGGAAGGAAGCAACACCAAAAATACCTTTATGAAGATCATTGAAGCACTCAAAGAAAATATGAAAAATTCCCTTAAAAAATAGAAGAAAATACAAAAAAAATTAGAAGAGATGAACAAATCTATGAAAGAAACATGCCAGGAACTAAAAACTGAAATAGAAGCAATAAAAAAGGCACAAAGTGAGGCAAAGATGGAAATGGAAAACCTGAAGGAAAAAGCTGGAACCACAGATACAAGCATAACCAACTGAGTTGAAGAGATGGAAGATGGAATCTCTGAAGTGGAAGACTAAGTATCTCAAATAGATATATCAGTCAAAGAAAATACTAAAACCAAAAAAGCCATAAGACAAAATGCTCAGCAAATCTGGGGCACCATGAAAAGATCTAACCTGAGAATAATAGGAATAGAAGAAGGAGAAGAATACCGGCTCAAAGACACAGATAATGTATTCAATAAAATCATAGAAGAAAACTTTCCTAACTTGAAGAAGGAAATGCCAATGAAGATACAAGAAGATTGCAGAACACCAAATAGATATGACCCCCCAAAAAACCCAACACACCACATAATAATCAAGCCACAAAACATACAGAATAGAGAAAAAATTTTTAGAGCTGCAAAAGAAAAGGGCCAACTTACCTATAAAGGCAGACCCATCAGAATAACACCTGACTATTCAATGGAAATGATGAAAGCTAGAAGGGCTTGGTCAGAACTTATACACACGCTAAAAGAGCATGAGAGACAAACTAGAATACTATACCCTGCAAAATTATCAATCACCATAGATGGAGTAAACAAGATATTTCATGACAAAGTCAGACAGAAACAATATCTATCTACCAATCCAGTACTCGGAAAGTATTAGAGGGAAAACTCCAACCTAAGGACCCCAGATACACCCATGAAACCACAAACAATCAACAACTCCACAGAAGAATACTCCAGAGAAAGGAAATTCAAACAAACATGTTACCACCAAAAATAGCAGGAAATATCAATCAGTGGTCACTAATATCCCTTAATATCAATGGACTCAACTCTCCTATAAAATGACACACACTAACAAGATGGATACAACAGAAGCCATTTTTCTGTTGTCTACAAGAATCACTCCTCAACCACAAGACAGACACAGGATTAGAATAAGGTGTTGGGAAAAGCTTTTCCAGTCAAATAGTCCTAAGAAACAAGCATGGGTTGTCATCCTAATATCTATCAAAGTAGACTTTAAGCTAAAAATAATTAAAAGGGACCAAGATGGACATTACTTATTCCTTACAGGAAATATTGGTCAAGAGGAGATTTTAATCCTGAATGTTTATGCCCCTAATATAAGGGCACATACCTATGTAAAAGAAACACTGCTAAAGCTTAAATCCCGCATCAATTCTTACACCCTAATAATGGGAGACTTCATTAACCCACTTTCAACCCTGGATAGGTCAACCAGACAGAGACTCAACAAAGAAATAAGGAGTCTAAATGAGGTCATGATGCAAATGGATTTAATAGATATCTACAGATGCTTCCACAAAGGAATATACATATTTCTCAGCTCCTCATGAAACTTTCTCCAAAATTAACCACATAATTGGTCATAAAACAAATATCAACAGATACATAAAAATGAAAACAACCCCTTGTAGCATATCTGACCACCAGGGCCTAAAGTTAGAGTTCAACAACATCAAAAATCAAAGAAAGCCTACCAACTCATGAAAACTAAATATCACTGAGCTGATCCACCTCTGGGTCAAGGAAGAAATTAAGAAATCAAAATCTTCCTAGAATTTAATGAAAATGAATTCAAATGTACCCAAATTCGTGGGACACAATGAAAGCAGTCTTAAGAGGAAAATTCATAGCACTAGATGCCTATATGAAAAATCGAGAGAAATACCACACTAGAGACCTAACAGCGCAGCTGAAAGCTTTAGAACAAATAGAAGCAAATTCACCTAGAAGGAGTAAATGGCAGGAAATAATCAAACTTAGAGCTGAAATCAAAACAATTGAAACAAAAAGAACAATACAAAGATTCAATGAATGTAAGAGTTGGTTCTGTGAGAAAGTCAACAAGATAATTAAGCTCTTATTCAAACTAATCAAAAAACAGAGAGAGAGTGTCCAAATCAACAAAATCAGAAATGAAAAGGGGGACATAACAATGAACCCTAGGAAATCCAGAGAATTATCAGATTATACTTTGAAAATCTATATTCCACAAAAATAGAAAACCTAGAAGAAATGGACAGCTATCTGCACAGGTACCATGTACCAAAATTAAATGAAGATCAGATTAATTACCTAAACAGGCCTATAAACCTTAAGGAAATTGAAGCTGTTATTAAAAGGCTCCACAAAAGTAAAAGCCCTGGTCCAAATGGTTTCAGTCCAGAATTCTACCAGACATTCAAAGAAGAATTACTACCATTACTCCTCAAACTATTTCACACAGTAGAAACTGAAGGAATATTGCAAAATTCCCTTTATGAGGTCTCAATTACCCTAATACTCAAGCCACTCAAAGACACAATAAAGGAGAATTACAGACCATTTCCCTCAGGAATATTAATGCTAAAATTCTCAACAAAATTTTAGCAAACCGTATGTAACAATGTATAAACAATATCATCCACCACGACCAAGTAGGCTTCATCCCCGAAATGCAGGGCTGGTTTAACATATGAAAAGCCGCAAATGTTATCCATCATATAAACAAACTGAAGGAATAAAACCACATGATCATATCCTCAGATGCATAAAAAGCCTTTGACAAAATCCAACACTCCTTTATGAATAAAGCCCTGGAGAGATCAGGAATACAGGGAGAATACCTAAATATAATAAAGGCAATTTACAAGAAGCCAACAGCCAGTATCAAACTTCATGGAGAAAAACTCAAAGCAATCCCAGTAAAATCAGGAACTAGACAAGGATGTCCTCTCTCCCCTTATCTATTCAATATTGTTCTTGAAGTTTTAGCTAAAGCAATAAGGGAACGGAAAGAGATGAAGGGGATACAAATTGGAAAGGAAGAAATGAAGCTATCTCTATTTGCAGATGATATGATTGTATACATAAGTGACCCATAAAATTCTTCCAAGGAACTGCTACAGCTGATAAACACCTTCAGACATGTAGCAGGATACAAGATTAACTCAAAGAAATCAGTAGCCCTACTATACACTAAATATAGAAGAGCTGAAAGAGAAATAATGGAAACATTACCCTTCATAATAGCTGCAAATAGTATTAATTACCTTGCAGTAACTATAGCCAAAGAAGTAACAGACCTATTTGACAAAAGGTTTAAATCACTGAAGAAAGAAATTGAGGAGGATATCAGAAAATGGAAAGCTCTCCCATGTTCCTGGATAGGTAGGATCAACATAGTAAAAATGGCAATTCTACCAAACGCAATCTACAGATTCAATGCACTGCCCATCAAAATCCCAACACAATATTTTTTGGACCTTGAAAGAACAATACTGAATTTATCTGTAATAACAGGTAAGTCAGGATTGCCAAAACATCTTTACTCAACAAAAGAACCTCAGGAGGTATCACCATCCCTGACTTCAAGTTATACTATAGAGCTACAGTAATAAAAACAGTCTGGTTCTGGCATAAAAAACAGACTTGTGGACCAATGGAATAGAATTGAGGATCCAGACATTAACCCAAAAACCTATGAACACCTGATCTTTAACAAAGAGGCCCAAAATTTTCAGTGAAAAAAATATAGTATATTTAACAAATGGTGTTGGCATAGCTGGATGGAAGTGTGTAGAAAAATGCAAATAGATCTGACCCTGTCACCCTGTACAAAAGTCAAATCCAAGTGGATCAAAGACCTCACCATAAACCCAGCCTCTTTAAACGACAGAAATTAAAGTGGGAAATACACTTCTCCGAATTTGCACAGGCGACCACTTCCTAAATGTAACACCAGTGGCTTAAACACTAAGATCAACAATCAATAGGTAGGATCTCCTCAAGTTTCTGTAAAGCCAACCACACTGTCAATAGGACAAAATGACAGCCTACAGAATGGGAAAAGATTTTCGCCAACCCTACAAGTGATAGAGGACTGATCTCTAAGATTTATAAAGAACTCAAGAAGCTAGAGTCAAAACCTTGAATAACCCAATCAAAAAGTTATATTCAGATGTAAAAAGGGAATTCTCTGCAGAAGAATCATGAATGGCTAAAAGGCACCTGAAAAAAGTGCTCATCATCTTTAGCCATTAGAGAAATGCAAATCAAAACAACTTTGAGATATCACCTGACACCTGTTAGATTGGCTAAGATAAAAGATACAGAGGACAGACTATGCTGGAGTGGTTGTAGAGCAAGGGGAACA
The DNA here is from genome assembly GCA_004025045.1 of Sigmodon hispidus. Taxonomy (NCBI): domain Eukaryota; kingdom Metazoa; phylum Chordata; class Mammalia; order Rodentia; family Cricetidae; genus Sigmodon; species Sigmodon hispidus. Next base: position 10,011 of record PVIH01027451.1, on the reverse strand, counting down.
CTCCTTCATTGTTGGTGGGAGTGTAAGCTTGTTCAATCACTTTGGAATGCAGTATGGCAGCTTCCCAGAAAATTGAGAATCAATCTCCCCAAGGACCCAGCAATACCACTTCTGGGTGTATACCATAAAGATGCACAGTCACATTCCAAAGGCATTAGCTCAACTATGTTGATAGCAGCGTTATTGGTAATAGCAAGATCCTGAAAGCAACCTAGATGTCCCTCAACTGAAGAATGGATTAACAAACTGTGGTACAGCTACACAATTGAGTACTACTCAGCTATAAGAAAAAATGATATCCTAAAATTCACAGGCAAATGGATGTATTTGGAGAATATCCTCCTGAGGGAAGTATCACAAACCCAGAAATATAAGCAGGGAATGTACTCATTCATTAGTGGACTCTAAACAAACAAACAAACAAGAAAAAAGCAAAGCATGCCCAAGCTGCAAGCCACAACCACTGAACAGCTTGGGATCAGAAACACCTTGGACTGACTCCTTGGATCCCACTCCCCCTAGTGGAAAACCTGACTCAGTCTTGAGGGTGGGGGGACAAAACTGGATTTGACAGGAGTGGAGGCTTAACTAAACAATATTGGGTCAGTGGAACCTTGGGACTGCCAGCTGCCTTCCCAGGGAGGGAATGGGGTATTGTGGAGAAAACAGAATGCCCTGATGTGGTGTGAGGGGAAAGGACCTTGAATAAGGATATACAAGGATAGAAAGTGTGACTTCTTTGTTCATAAGAATAAAATAAAAAAAGAAAAAAGAAAAAAAAATGGATCAGTCAATTTTCAGATTAATCATCCAATACTTAACTGCTTACCAAATACCTGACTTGGATTAATCACTGAGCATGCTGTGGTGAAAAAGAAAGGTGTGGCCTCGAGAATGGGGTGTCCTTTTCCACCATTCTGACCCAGCGACTGAGTCTCCTTCCTTAGGTGCCACTGAAGAGCCTGGCAGCATGTACCCTCTTGGTGCTCTGTCTCTGTTGAGTGTTGTGGCATGTGCTGTGAGGAGCTGAGTGTAGATTCTCACTGTGATTAGCAGGGCTTCCTGAAGTGAGTTGTGTTTTCTCGGTAAAACTCTTCCACATCCCAGGTTAATTATAGCACTTAAACTATACAAAACCATAAGGTCCCACCAAAGATGATCTGTTGAGGGTCTTGTTGAGGGGATGGAGTTCTATGCAAATCACTTCCCTTGTTACTTTATTATTTATATAACAAATTTTTCCTTAAGCATGTCTAAGATAAATCATGGCAAAGATTTGTAGAAATCTGTGTATGCACTGCCACAATGGAAGGCACCTGCTTACTATGAATCATAAGATAAAATTGATGTCTTTTGATATTATTATTATTATTATCCATATCATTATTTAGACTCTATAGGTTCTCTTGGCTTTGAACTCACTATGTAGCCAACGATAATCTAGAACCTGGCCTCCTCTCTCTCCACCTCCCAAATGCCAGGAGCACAGGGAGGGCTTTGATTACAAGGATAGGTCCAGGTTTCACACTAATGAGGAACCCTAATAAAGCTCTGTTAGCCTTTTGGGAAAGCCAGGGAATGTAAGAAAGTAGAGTACTGTCTCACTGTAACTTGGGGAGCTCATACACACACACACACACACACACACACACACACACACACACACACACAAACACGCCTCAGACAGGGTTTCTCTGTGTAGCCCTGGCTGTCCTAACTTGTTCTAAAGATGTGTCTGCCTCCCAAGTGCTGGTAATAAGGTCAGGCATCACCACACTTGGCCAAGAACTTGTACCAAACATGAGCTTTTATTTCTGAAAGGACCAGATTATTAGGTGCCAATCTAGTGATGGTTAATTTGGGATCCAAATGGGACATTTTTCTTTTTCAGGTTGGAGATTGTGCCTAGGGATGTCTTGCAAGCTAATAATTTATTTAAAAAAAAAAAACTATGTGCAGAATCTAGCCATGTGGCCCTGTCTGGCCCCAAACTCTCTTGCCGCCCCTGCCTCTCTTGGCTCCACAGTGCTAGGATTCCAGGTGTGGTGTGTGCCACACCACCACACCTAGGATTTTTGTTGTTTTTTTTTTTTTTTGGTTTTGTTTTTTTTTTGTTTTTATTAAATCTTATTTTTTTTACTTAAAAGGTTTTTTTTTTTAATTTTACATACCAACCACAGTTACCCTTCCCTCCTATCCTCCTACTAGCCCCCAGCTTCTCCCCACGCTATTTTTTAAGTCTTTGTAATAATTTACAAATACTCTCTACTGAGAGATGAGAAACTTACTGAGCTCTTGGTGGAGTAAGCCAGCTTCCAAGGTTACATTTAGGTAAGAGGACATTTATTTACATTCTGCTTCCCTCAGTAAAGAATGTTTCTATCAAAGTTAAGATAAACTTTAAAGGATTAACAGTTTTAGAAAACAAATTGGAAGTTCACGTAATTCTTTAAAGAGGAAAAGCTAAAACTTGATTCAAATTATTCATCAGTGCCATATACACACAGAGCCCAGGCCAGAATAAGAGACATGTACTGATGGCCCTGGATTTGGAAACTAGAGACAGTGTCGTCCTTTCCTGTGCTACTCGAGCCCTGCTTAGTTTTAGACTGACTGTGCCTCTCCCCATGAAATCTTTCCCACCACAGTGACAAAGTGGGCATGCACTTTGAAACAGAGATCTACAATTAATGAAAATGGTCAAGAACAAACAATGGCCACACCACGACCCAGATAAACCTTGGAAACATGTTCAGCACAGCCAAGGGTACAAAACACAGCTGTCATGTGTTTCTCTTCATACGTACTGTCAAAGGCAAGTTCATAAAACCAGGCAATGTAAAGCAGTCATGGGTCAACATTACCCATAAATAGCTATGAGAGACTCTCTAGAGACATGGGAATGTTGTAAATGTGGGTTGTGATGCTGGTTACACACTATACTTTTAGCCACAGCCTAATGAACTGGCTGGGATGTGGACACACAGAAGCGCATCTCTTTATACTTTAATGGGAAAACTGGGAAACAAATTTCCAACAGGAATACTGTGTGGCTATTTAAAACAATGTCACAGGTGTGTAACAAATGCCAAAAAGTATATTTGTAAAACCAAAACTAAATGTGTGAAATTAAAAAAAATACCTTTGTTTAAATGTATGCATTGGAAAAGGGCTTAATGCTTAATAAATATGAACTCTGGTTAAAAAAAAAGACATATAATCAAGCTGCAGAGGCTGGACATTTGTCAAGGATGTCCCTGAATGAAGGAGTAGTAGAAAGGTCATTGTGTGAAGCTGTAAGTCAAAGCTTGGATTGCCTTGGAGAACCCAAGATGTTAGAGATTCAATAGTCTAGGGATGATGCCTGTCCAGGAAAGCTGCTAACGGGAAATGGAATCACTGTAAAAGAAATAAGTATATTGCAGTCAACAAAGATGAACAGGGTTAGAGACCTAAAGAATGCTTCATCATCAGTCTTATAAATACAGAGTTTTGAGTTTGCCCAGATGGTTTAAGTCTTGCTTTTGTCTAGTATTTTCCCAGTATGCCTCATTCCCTACGTGTTGGAATAGTATTGCATATCCTGTGCCATGATATGTTAATAGTGGGTGATTTTTTATTTTGCTTTTTATAGTTAAGAGATTTAGACACTGGTCTGTGAAATAAGTTTGAGATTGTTATAGACTGTGGGGACTTTTGAAGTCAGACTGAATGCATTTTTTGAATTATGATATGGCTTTAAGCCTTTGGGTGCCAATGTGTGGAATGTGGTTGCTTGAAAGAAAATGGCCCCCAAAAGAACTGGTACTATTAGGAGATAGCCTTGTTGGAGGAAGTGTTTCACCCTGGAGGCTGGCTTTGTGGTTTCTTTTGCTCAAGCTTCCCACAGTGTCACTGTCAGCCCACTTCCTGTTGCCTGCAAGATATAGTTCTTAGCTCCAGCACCATGTATGCCTGAATACCATCATGATCCCTGACATAATAATAATGGACTGAACCTCTGAAATTATATTCAAGCTATGTGAATTAAATGCTTTCCTCAAAAAATATAAACTGAAATAAAAATTAAAAGTGATCAATAAGAGATAAGTAAATTGGTCACTTTACAAAGCTTATTGTGAGCAAAATCTGTCGTTTTATAGATAGTTTAAACTGTTGAAATGACATCAAATTTCTTATTAGGCTCTGTTACAGGAGTTTCATTGGACTGATAATATAGTTATTTGATACCATAGTTATTTAAACATTTAAATTATTTTGTCCTTCTTGCCTTGAAAAAGGAATGTCTGTCTGAATCAAGTAGCATTTTTTGTCTATGAACTTAATAATATAGTAGCGTTATTTTGAATTATATGTGTTTTCCAAATGAAGAATAATGCTCCACATTGTAATGATAGGATGTTTCTGTGGTTACAATTTAGAAAAATGCAGATATTATGTACAAGGGATTTACCTTGAGTGTTTGGGAGATATAAAGCAGAATCATTCATGTCTTTATTTTCATAAGTTTGGACACTGTTGTATTATATTCATATCACCTCATATATTCACAAAAATATGTATGTCAAAGATGTGTATATCTTGACTTTTTACCATACCCTATCTTGATACTTAAACTGAGAAGTGACTATAGTTGATAACAGAAAATCAATAAATACACACATAAAATAAAGATATACTTGTTTTCTTGTCTTTAATTTAGTGTTTTTAGCTTTTTTTTTTAAGCACTGATGTTATTTTCATGTTTCAGTGTATTCTCATCAATGATGTTCCCTTTAATCAATGTAATTGACATCCATTTTAAGATATGAAATTGACTTCTCTAGACAGTCAGAACTCTTAGTTATCAGGTATATAGGAAAAGTTAAATTATTAGTGCACTGAAATAAACAATCAATTCAATGTATTAGTACATTTTAAAAACTAATCTTTCCTTGAGCTGTAGTATCCATTCCATATTGGTCCCATAGGATAGTTAGTTCTAAGTCTTAAACTATTCTTTCTTGATACTTCTATATTTCGTACTTTTAATTTTTAAAAAATGAAATAAATAACATGACTGTGCCAAAGTATATGTACAGAATCTGGTTTTATTTGTTCTAATCTTCAAGAGTTGACTCATGTACAATAATATAATACAATTTTGTCTTAATGACTCAATTTAATCCATACTTTTAAAAATTGTCATTTTAGTTTTAATATAAACAACCTTGTATTTACAAACTTTGCTCTTTTGCATAATATGTAATAACTTAATAAACATATATTTAAAAGAAAGGCATCATACTGCTTAACATATAGATACTGGTCAAAAAAGAATGCAGAATGTTGAGAGATTGGACATGCATTTTATGCCAGAAAGTTTATTCTTTTTTGTAATCTCCAGTTGCTAAAAACTGGATAGTTCATGATCCTTTGGAAGCTGTCCCCTGGTTTGTTTTCCTAGTCATTTTCTTTAAGTATTTTCTTCTAAAATCAGTCATTTAAACATTACAATCTTCCTGAATGAATTGTTTTCTTACAAACTGAATTAATACTTGAAGTTCCTTTCTTTTTGTTATTTATTTATTTTTAGGGATTAAACATAAATGGCAAACTTATAAGCAAATTAAACAAAAAAAAAAAAACAGGGAAGACTTGAGGAGAAAACTTCATGTTTTGTCTAAAAATGTAAGAATTTTCTACATTGCTTAAGCAAAAGAAATAGAAAGTTACTTTAAAATTACTTCTCTGTTCTTTCTATGCTTCAGTTATTTGTGTAGTAAAATTTATTCAAAATTATTTCAGAGGCCAATGTTTAGAGATGATTCCATACAAATACCATTAACAATAATGTGCTTAACAGTGACCCTAGAGGCTACAGACTTCATAAGATTCTCAGGGTCATCCAATGGACATCATTGGAAAACAGAAGAAAAAATAAATAAACTTTTTAGGTTGGAGAGTCTTAAGGATTCACCCTTCCATCATAATTTGTATATTGCCAACATTCAATATGGACACAGAAGCATGCATATGCACACAAGTCAGTGACAAAAGTCTTGCCTAGAATGTACAAGGAAATTGGTTCCTGTTGTATTAGGTTCTGGCCCGGACTTTCTGGTATAGCCCTAAGGTTCTTACTTACAGACTCGCAGTTCCATAGAAGCACACAGATGTTTATATTAATTTTCTGCTGATTGACCTAGGGCCCAGGCATATAACTTGCTAACTGTTTATCCTTTCACTAACCCATGATTCTTGTCTTGTTCAGCCAGGGAGATCGATACGTTTTCTCAGGAACATTTCAACTTCTTTCCTCTGCATCTCCTGGCATCTGTGTGGCACCTCTCCTCTGCTCTCAGATGTTCCCAGGGTTTTCTTAGGCTAGTATCCCTGCACATACTTCCTGTCTGACTCTGGGCAATCAGCTTTTTATTAAACTAGTAGGGAGGACAATTATTTAGAGTGAAATAACATAATTCCACTACAGGTTCCTTCTTCAGTATAGAAATAAAATGAAATAAATAAACCATGATTCTTTCTCATAGATCCACATGAGAATTATTTGTGGGGTGTTAAAAGTGCAAACACCTCAGTCTTCTGTTACTATTACCATATTAGAATCTTCCACAGGGGTCACGTCAGACAGTAATCAGCAAAGTTTGGAATATTAGCGTGATAAATGAATGAATAAAACATATAACAGTTTTGAAAATGAGATTTTTTCAATGATAAATTATATATATATATATGTCTTTTATTCTAGGATAGATTCTTTTTAACAAATATGGGAAGTGCACAAACGGCAAACAAACTATTTGCAGTTGATTTGATTGTATACATAAGTGACCCACAAAATACTTCCAAGGAACTTCTACCACTAATAAACACCTTCAGCAATGTAGCAGGATACAAGATTAACTCAAAGAAATCAGTAACCCTTCTATACACTAAAGACAGAAGGGCTGAAAAAGAAATAAGGGAAACATTACCCTTCATAATAGCTGCAAATAAATACCTTGAAGTAACTATAACTAAAGAAGTAACAGATCTATTTGACAAAAATTTTAAATCACTGAAGAAAGAAATTGAAGAGGGTGTCGGAAAATGGAAAGCTCTCCCATGTTCCTGGATAGGTAGGATCAACACAGTAAAAATGGCAATTCTACCAAAGGCAATCTACAGATTCAATGCACTGCCCATCAAAATCCCAACACAATATTTTTTGGACCTTGAAAGAACAATACTCAATTTATCTGTAATAACAGGTAAGTCAGGATTGCCAAAACATCTTTACTCAACAAAAGAACCTCAGGAGGTATCACCATCCCTGACTTCAAGTTATACTATAGAGCTACAGTAATGAAAGCAATCTGGTACTGGCATAAAAACAGGCTTGCAGATCTATGGAATAGAATTGAGGATCCAGACATTAAACCAAAAACCTATGAACACCTGATCTTTGACAAAGAGGCCAAAAATATTCAATGGAAAAAAGGTAGTATATGTAACAAATGGTGTTAGCATAGCTGGATGGTAGTATGTAGAAAAATTCAAATAGATCCAAGCCTGTCACCCTGTGCAAAACTAAAATCTAAGTGGATCAAAGACCTCAACATAAATCTAGCCACCTTAAACTTGGTAGAAAAGAAAGTGGTAAATATACTTCTACTAATTGACACAGGTGACGTCTTCCTAGTGGTACAGACAATAAAATCAACAATCAGTAAAGTGGGATCTCCTGAAGCTGAGAATCTTCTCTGAAGCCAGCACATTGTCAATGGGACAAAACTACAGCCTACAGAATGGGAAAAGATTTTCACCAATCCTACAAGTGATAGAGGACTGGTCTCTAAGATATATACAGAACTCAAGAATCTAGAGCCCAAAACCTTGAATAACCAAATCAAAAAATTGGGTTCAGATCTAAAAAGGGAATTCTCAGCAGTATAATTACAAATGGCTGAAAAGCACCTGAAAAAGTACTCATCATCTTTAGCCATCAGAGAATTGTAAATCAAAACAACTTTGAGATACCATCTGAGACCTGTTAGATTGGCTAAGATAAAAGACACAGAAGTCAGCCTATGCTGGAGAGGATGCGGAGCAAGGAGAACACTCCTCCATTGTTGATGGGACTGTAAGCGTGTTCAGCCACTCTGGAATGCAGTATGGCAGTTTCTCAGAAAATTGAGAATCAATCTCCCCAAGGACCCAGCAATACCACCACTTCTGGGTGTATACCCTAAAGATGCACAGTTGCACTCCAATGGCATTAGCTCAACTATGTTCATAGCAGCATTATTTGTAATAGCAAGAACCTGGAAACAACCTAGATGCCCTGAACTGAAGAATGGATTAGCAAACTGTGGTACATCTACACAATTGAGTATACTCTGCAGTAAGATAAAATGATATACAAAATTTGCAGGCAAATAGATGGATTTGGAGAATATCCTCCTGAGGGAGGTATCACAAACCCAGAAAGATAAGCAGGGGATGTACTTACTTATTAGTGGACTCTAAACAAACAAACAAACAAACAAACAAAAAGTAATGCATGCCCAAGCTGCAAACCACAACCACTGAACAGCTTGGGATCAGAAACACCTTGGACTGATTCCTTGCATCCCACTCCTCCTAGAGGAACACCTGACTCAATCTTGATGTTGGGGGAAGAAAACTGGATTTGCCAGGAGCTGAGGCTGAACTAAGCAATATTGGGACCATGGGACCTTGGGACTGCCTGCCCATGGGGGGGATGGGGAGATGTGGAGAAGAGAGATTGACCTGATGTGGTGGGAGGGGGAAGAGACCTTGAATAAAGATATACAAGGATAGGAAATGTATTTTTTTATTCATAATAATAAAAAGAAGAAAAAACAAAAGTTAATACTATGACATAAAAATATTTAAATAAATGTACATATGTCTTAGTAATAACTTAAAAATAAAGAAATCTGCATAGGAAGAGAGGTGATCATACTTTCCCAGCCACACAACTTCTCCTGGACAGGCCTTGGTTGTTCTTTCTGGACCTAGAGATGTATTCTTATTTAATATACCTGATTCTTACAATTTTGGAAATGCATAAAGATCTATTGGAACCTAGATACTGTTGGAATGGGGTATAGATTAAGATTCTGAATTTCAAATAGCTCCCCAGTACAGCTGCTGCTGAACCAAAGATAACACTCCCAATACTGGATTTAAGCCAGGTGTATCCATTAATTTTGACTAGTCATATTTACTAGATTTACTACTGTATACTTTTACACTCTTCCTCATTTATATATGTTAAAATTTATTCAGTAGAATCTTCTTAATTTCCTCATTAACAGAAAGGAAGAAAATCAAAAGCCTTACAATTACTTTAAAATATTGACATGGTATAAAACGTGTACTTACAGAATGTGGTATCATTTCTCTGATACTAAAAAATAAGTATGATAACATGATTAAGCCAGTCTACATTTCTACATAACAAGATTAGTAAGTACCAGCAAAATAATAGCATTAGGATCAATTGTTAATTGTTGTTTAGGAGTAGTTTGTATATATATGGTTATGGTAAAAATTTTTGCCATTCAATGTATCACCTTTGGTGTATTGTTTACATATTTTTTAATTGTCCACTTTTTAGTGTTGTGTGAGATTTTGATAACATTATAGCTAGGAATATATGTATATTTCTTGGAAATAAATATGTTTCCATATTTCCTCAAAAACAAATATTCTAGGAAAATGTTGTCAATGAAGTTGTCTTTATATGCCTCATCAGATGCCTGTACCCTTCAGTACAAGCAGGAATCTTTTCTCACATAAAATTGAAAGGTATTAGCTCAACTATGTTCATAGCAGCATTATTTGTAATAGCAAGAACCTGGAAACAACCTAGATGTCCCTCAACTGAAGAATGGATTAACAAACTGTGGTACATCTACACAATGGAATACTACGCAGCAGTAAGAAAAAATGATATCCTAAAATTCACAGGCAAATGGATGGATCTGGAGAATATCCTCCTGA
>PVIH01027450.1:0-16931 GCA_004025045.1 Sigmodon hispidus | reverse complement strand
AACCATGGAACAGCTTGGGATCAGAAACACCCTGGACTGACCCTTTGGATCCCACTCCACCTAGAGGAACACCTGACTCACTCTTGAGGGAGGGGGGAAAGAACTGGATTTGGCCAGAAGTGGAGACTGATCTAAGCATTATTGGGTCAGTGGGACCATAGGACTGTCTGCTCCCTGCCCAGGGAGGGGATGGGGAGTTCAGAGAAGAAAAATGACCAGATGTGTTGGGAGGGGGAAGAGACCTTGAATAAGGATATACAGGGATGGAAAAAAAATGCAGAGGGAAAGATGAACACAAAGAAAATATAGGTGTAGCAATCTTATTTGTATTTCTTCCCTTGATAAGCCATGCTTATCATTCTTATCCTCTGTACAGTTATTGTTAACTCTTCCACATTTTAAATTCTTTTTACTGTGTTTTTTTGATAAATACAAAATAAAGAAGGAAGAAAAAAAAAGAAAACACTAAAACCAAAAAAGCCATAAAACAAAATGTTCAAAACAACAAAAAATGGGACACCATGGAAAGACCTAACCTGAAAATAATAGGTATAGAGGGAGAAGAATACCAGCTAAAAGGCACAGATAATGTAGTAAATAAAATCTTAGAAGAAAACTTTTCCAACCTAAAGAAGGAAATGCCTATGAAGATACAAGAAGCTTTCAGAACACCAAATAGATGTGACCCACAAAATGTCTGCTTGCCACATAATAATCAAGCCACAAAATATACAGAACAAGGAAAAAAATTTAAGAGCTGGAAAAAAAGGCTAATGTATCTATAAAGGCAGAGCCATTAGAATAATACCTGACTATTCAATGGAAACAATGAAAGCAAGAAGGTCTTGGTCAGAAGTTGTATAGACACTAAAAGAGCAGAGATGCCAACATAGATTACTATACCCAGCAAAACTAGCAATCATCATAGATGTAGTAAACAAGATATTTCATGTCAAACTCAGACTTAAACAGTACCTATCTACAAATCTGGCTCTTCAGAAAGCATTAGAGGATAAACTCCAACCTAAGGATCCCAGATACACTCATGAAACCACAAACAATCAATAATCCCACAGAAGAAAAACCCAGAGAAAGGGAATACATACAAGCTACCATCAAAAATAACAGGATATATCAATCAGTGGTCACAAATATCCTTTAATATCAATGGACTCAATTCTCTTATAAAAAGACACACACTAACATGATGGACACAGAAACAGAAGCCTTCCTTCTGATGCATACAAGAAACACAACTCAACCTTAAAGACAGATACAGGCTGAGATTAAAGGGTTGGGAAATGATTTTCCAACAAATGGCCCTAAGAAACAAGCTGGTGTTGCCATACTAATATCTAACCAAATAGACTTCAAACTAAAATCAATTAAAACAGACCAGTATGGATATTACTAAATCAATTAAAACAGACCAGTATGGATATTACTTATTAATCTCAGGAAAAGTTGACCAAGATGAGATTTCAATCCTGAGTATTTATGCTCCTAATATAAGGGCACATATCTATCTAAAAGAAATACTACTAAAGCTCCGATCCCAAATCAGTTCTCATACCCTAATACTGGGAGACTTCAATACCCCACTTTTAAGCTTTGATAGGTCAACTAGACATAGACTCAACAGAGAAATAATGAATCTAACAGAGGTTATGATGCAAATGCCTTTAATAGATATTTACAGAAGCTTCCAAACAACCACAAAAGAATAATCATATTTCTCAACACCACATGGAGCTTTCTCTAAAATTGTCTATCTAATTGGTCTCCAGATGGGCATCTCAGGAGTTGGAATCTGCTCACCTATGATTCCACTCTGTATATGGGTCTGATGGGAGTCACTCTTATCAGGTGACTTTAGGTTGTGTTAAGTTGACACAAAACTATCCAACAACTAGGTAAAATAAAAAAAGAGAGGCAGGAAAACCAAAAATATAACATTTTTACAGAGGCCATGTATGACATTTTTTTTATTTATTTTGTATTTATCAAAAAACAGTAAAATGAATTTAAAATGCTGAAAAGTTAACAATAACTATAAAGAAGATAAAAATCATAAGCATGACTTATCAAGGGTGATAATGCAAATAAGATTGCTACACATATATTTACTTTGTGTTCAGCTTTCCCTCTGAATTTTTTTTTGCCATCCCTGTATATCCTTATTGAAGGTTCCTTCCCCCTCTCACCACATCAGGTCATTTTACTACTCCCCAACTCCCCATCCTCTCCCTGGGCAGGGAGCAGACAGTCCTATAGTCCCACTGACCCAATAATGCTTGGATCAGTCTCCACTCCTGGCCAAATCCAGTTTTGTCCACCCTCCCTCAAGAATGACTCAGGTGTTCCTATAGATGGAGTGGGGTCCGAAGGGTCAGTCCAGGGTGTTTCAGATCCCAAGATGTTCAGTGGTTGTGGTTTGCCGCTTGGGCATGCTTGGCTTTTTTTCATGTTTGTTTGTTTAGAGACCACTAATGAGTGAGTACAACCTCTGCTTATCTTTCTGAGATTGTGATACCTCGCTCAGGAGGATATTCTCCAAATCCATCCTTATGCCAGCGAATTTTAGGATATCATTTTTTCTTACTGCTGAGTAGTATTCCATTGTGTAGATGTACCACAGTTTGTTAATCCATTCCTCAGTTGAGGGACATCTAGGTTGTTTCCAGGTTCTTGCTATCACATATAATGCTGCTATGAACATAGTTGAGCTAATACCTTTGGAGTGTGAATGTGCCTCTTTAGGGTATACATCCAGAAGTGGTATTGCTGGGTCCTTGGGGAGATTGAATCTCAGTTTTCTGAGAAACCTCCATATTGCATTTCAAAGTGACTGACCAAGCTTACACTCCCACCAACAATGGAGGAGTGTTCCCCTTGTTCCACATCCTCTCCAACATAGGCCGTCATCTGTGGCTTTTATCTTAGCCAATATGACAGGTGTTAGGTGGTATCTCAAAGTTGTTTTGATTTGCATTTCTCTGATGGCTAAAGATGAAGAGCACTTTTTCAGGTGCCTTTCAGCCATTTATAGTTCTTCTCCTGAGAATTCCCTTTTTAGATTTGTACCCCATTTTATGATAGGGTTATGCAAGGTTTTGGGTTCTAAATTCTTGAGCTCTTTATATACCTTAGAGATCAGTCCTCTATCACTTGTAGGGTTGGTGAAGATCTTTTCCCATTATGTAGGCTGTCATTTTGTCCTATTGACAGTGTTCTTGGCTTTGCAGAAGCTTCCTAGCTTCAGGAGATCCCACTTATTGATTGTTGGTCTTAGTGTCTGTGCCACTGGTGTTCTATTTAGGAAGTGGTCACCTGTGCCAATTTGTAGAAGTGTATTTCCCAATTTCTTTTCTATCAAGTTCAAAGTGGTTGGGTTTAAGTTGAGGTCTTTGATCCATTTGGATTTGAGTTTTGTGCAGGGTGACAGGCTCGGATCTATTTGCATTTTTCTACACACTTTCATCTAGCTATGCCAAAACCATTTGTTAAATATACTATCTTTTTTCCATTGAATGTTTTGGGATTCTTTGTCAAAGATCAGGTGTTCATAGGTTTTTGGGTTAATGTCTGGATCCTCAATTCTATTCCATTGGTCCACAAGTCTGTTTTTATGCCAGTACCAGGCTGTTTTTATTACTGCAGCTCTATAGTATAGCTTGAAGTCAGGAATGGTGATAGCTCCTGAGGTTCTTTTGTTGAGTAAGATTGTTTTGGCAATCCTGGCCTTCCTGTTATTCCAAATGATATTGAGTATTGTTCTTTCAAGGTCCAAAAAATATTGTGGTGGGATTTTGATGGGCAGTTCATTGAATCTGTAGATTGCCTTTGGTAGAATTGCCATTTTTACTATGTTGATCCTACCAATCCAGGAACATGGGAGAGCTTTCCATTTTCTGATATTCTCTTTAATTTCTTTCTTCAGTGATTTAAAATTTTTATTAAATAGGCCTGTTACTTCTTTGGTTATAATTACTCCTAGGTATTTAATACCATTAGCTGCTATAATTAAGGGTAATGTTTCCCTTATTTCTTTTTCAGCTCTTCTATCTCTAGTGTATAGAAGGGATACTGATTTCTTTGAGTTAATCTTGTATCCTGCTACATTGCTGAAGGTGTTTATCAGCTATAGCAGTTCCTTGGAAGAATTTTGTGGGTCACTTATGTATACAATCATATCATTTGCAAATAGAGATAGCTTCATTTCTTCTTTTCCAATTTGTATCCACTTAATCAGTTTTCATTCCCTTATTGCTTTAGCTAAATCTTCAAGAACTATATCGAATAGATAAGGGAAGAAAGGACATCCTTGTCTAGTTTCTGACTTTAGTGGGATTGCTTTGAGTTTTTCTCCATTAAGTTTGATACTGGCTGTCGGCTTCTTGTAAATCGCCTTTATTATATTTAGGTATTCTCCATTTATTCCTGATCTCTCCAGGGCTTTAATCATAAAGGAGTGTTGGATTTTGTCAAAGGCTTTTTCCGCATCTAAGGATATGATCATGTGGTTTTGTTCCTTTAGTTTGTTTATATGATGGATAACATTTACAGTTTTTCATATGTTAAACCAGCCCTGCATTTCTGGGATGAAGCCTACTTGGTCGTGGTAGATGATATCTTTTATACATTGTTGTATACGGTTTGCCAAAATTTTGTTGAGAATTTTCACATCAATATTCATGAGGAAAATTGGTCTGTAATTCTCCTTCTTTGTTGTGTCTTTGAGTGACTTGGGTATTAGGGTGATTGTGGCCTCATAAAAGGAATTTGGCAATATTCCTTCAGCTTCTACTGTGTGAAATAGTTTGAGGAGTAACAGTAGTAATTCTTCTTTGAATGTCTGGTAGAATTCGACACTGAAACCAACTGACAAGGGCTTTTATTTTTGGGGAGTTTTTTAATGACAGCTTCAATTTCCTTGGGGTTGTAGGCCTGTTTAGGTAATTAATCTGATCTTCACTTAATTTTGGTAGATGCTACCTGTCCAGAAAGCTGTCCATTTCTGCTAGGTTTTCCATTTTTGTGGAATACAGATTTTCAAAATATGATCTGATAATTCTCTGGATTTCCTGTGGGGTCTGTTGTTATCTCCCCCTTTTCATTTCTAATTTTGTTGATTTGAACACTCTCTCTGTGTTTTTTAAATAGTTTGGCTAAGGTCTTATCTACCTTGTTAACTTTCTCAAAGAACCAACTCTTAGATTCGTTGATTCTTTGTATTGTTCTTTTTGTTTCAATTGTATTGATTTCAGCTCTAAGTTTGATTATTTCCTGCCATCTACTCCTTCTAGGTGAGTTCGCTTCTAATTATTCTAAGGCTTTCAGCTGCGCTTTTAGGTCTCTAGTGTGGGATTTCTCAAGATTTTTCATATGGGAATCTAGCGCTACGAAATTTCCTCTTAAGACTGCTTTCATTGTGTCCCACAAGTTTGGATACATTGTAGATACATTTTCATTGAATTCTGGGAAGACTTTGATTTCTTTCTTAATTTCTTCCTTGACCCAGAGATGGTTCAGCTGAGTGATGTTGAGTTTCCATGAGTTGGTATGCTTTCTTTGGGTTTTGATGTTGTTGAACTCTAACTTTAGGCCCTGGTGGTCCGATATGTTACAAGGGATTATTTCCATTTTTTTGTATCTGTTGATATTTGCTTTATGACCAGTTATGTGGTCAATTTTGGAGAAAGTTCCATGAGGAGCTGAGAAATATGTATATTCCTTTGCCTTTGGGTGGAAGGTTCAGTAGATATCTATGAAATCCATTTGCATCATAACCTCTTTCAGACTCCTTATTTCTCTGTTGAGGCTCTGTCTGGTTGATCTATCCAGGGTTGAAAGTGGGGTATTGAAGTCTCCCACTATTAGGGTGTAAGAATTGATGTTGGATTCAAGCTTTAGCAGTTTCTTTTACATAAGTAGTTGCCTTTATATTAGGGGCATAAATATTTAAGATTAAGATCTCCTCTTGACCAATTTTTCCTGTGATGATTAAGTAGTGACCATCTTGTTCTCTTTTAATTGCTTTTAGCTTAAAGTCTACTTTGTTAGATATTAGGATTGCAACCCCTGCTCATTTCTTAGAACCGTTTGACTGGAAAATCTTTTCCCAACCCTTCATTCTAAGCCTGTGTTTGCATTTGCGGTTGAGGTGTGTTTCTTGTAGGCAACAGAAGGATAGCTTCTGTTGTTGTATCCATCTTGTTAGTGTGTGACATTTTATAGGAGAGTTAAGAACATTGATTTTAAGGGAAATTAGTGACCATTGATTCATATTTCCTGCCATTTTTGGTGGTAACTTGTTTATATTTCCTTTCTCTAGGGTATTCTTCTGAGAACTTATTGTTTGTGATTTCGTGGGTGTATCTGTGGTCCTAAGGTTGGAGTCTTCCCTCTAATACTCTCTGTAGTGCTGGACTGGTAGATAGATATTCTTTCAGTCTGACTTTGTCCTGAAATACCTTGCTTATTCCATCTATGGTGATTGATAATTTTGCAGGGTATAGTATTCTAGTTTGGCAGCCATGCTGTTTTAGTGTCTGTATAACTTCTGACCAAGCCCTTCTAACTTTCATCATTTCCACTGAATAGTCAGGCGTTATTCTGAAGGGAGTGCCTTTATATGTGAGTTGGCCCATTTCTTTTGCAGCTTTAAATTTTTTTCTTTGTTTTGTATGTTTTGTGGCTTGATTATAATGTAGTGCGCTGACTTTTTTTGGGATCATATCTTTTTGGTGTTCTATAAGGTTCTTGTATCTTTATAGGCATTTCCGTCTTCAAGTTAGGGAAGTTTTCTTCTATGATTTTAGTGAAATTATTATCTGTGCCTTTGAGCTGGTATTCTTCTCCTTCTTCTATTCCTATTATTCTCAAATTAGGTCTTTTCATTGTGTCCCAGATTTCCTGTATATTTTGAGTTATAGCTTTTTTATTTTTACTATTTTCTTTGACTGATATATCTATTTGAGCTACTGAGTCTTCCACTTCAGAGATTCTATCTTCCATCTCTTAAACTCTGTTTGTTATGCTTGTATCTGTGGTTCCAGCTTTTTCTTCAGATTTTCTATTTCCATCTTTGCCTCATTTTGTGCCTTTTTTATTGCTTCCATTTCAGCTTTTATTTCAGCTTTTAGTTCCTGGCATGTTTCTTTCATAGATTTGTTCATCTCTTCCAATTTTTTGTTTGTATTTTCTTCTATTTCTTTAAGGCTATTTTTCATATCTTCCTTGAGAGCTTCGATGATCTTCAAAAAGGAATTTGTCGTGTTGCTACCTTTTGTTTCCTCTTCATTGCTCAGTTCAGGTCTTGTATTTGTAAGATCCCCACTCTCTTCTGGAGTTACCATGTTGTCCTTTGTATTATTATGTAATTTTTTGCACTGACATTTGCCCATGGCTTCAGTGGTTCACAATTAGATGGCTCCTGGTCAGTTGTGGCACTCAGGCTTGTGTGCCTCCTGTCACCTCTCTGGGCAGGGTCTGAATCTACCCTTCAGAGACCCCAGAAGTTATCTATTCACTCAGTTCGAGTTCAAGATGGGTAGCCGTGCAAATTCCCTCAGCAGGAGTTGTGGCTATGGTGACAGGCAGAGTTTATCTGCTCCTGCTACAGATGGGCTGGGACTCTGCAGACAGCACCTGTTCCCGGAAGCGGGACAGGAACTGATGGGAACTCAACTCTCCTACCCTGGCTGGGATATAGGCCTCTCCCATCCTGGCTGTGATATAGGCCTCTCCCACCCTGGCTGGGATATAGGAGCTTGGGCCTGGTGACCCCTCCTCACCTCTGGGCGGGGTCTGTGTCTGTCCTTCAGGGACCCCTGTAGTTATCTTTTCGCTCAGTTGGAGTCAAGGTGGGTAGCTGTGCAAATTCCCTCAGCAGGAGCTGTGGGTATGGTGACAGGCAGTTTATCTGCCCCTTCTACAGGTGTGCTGGGCCTCAGCAGACAGCACCTGGTCCCAGAAACCTCTGTAAAACCAATTTTGAGCCATGTACCAGCTTTTTAGAGGTTTTCTTCATTATCTGTTCCTTTTATGACTTCTAGAATTTTGACAATGTTCATCAAAATTATGTTCTTCCCAATGGTATTCATGACCCATTTTCCCAACTCAGCCATGTTCTCTGCTCAGCTTCCCACAGCAACACAAACAGCATGTCACACAAAATTGCTTGTGCAAGCTCCTCTTCAAACACAAACCATGTTGCAGTTTCACAACTTGCCCATGTCCTCTGCTCAGCTCCCCACAGTAGAACAAACAGCACAAAAACACAAACCTCTGGCACCACTTCCTCCTCCGACATAATTTTTATTAACCAATGCATATCAAGGAATACATCGTGATTTCAAAAATATATTTAAAAGTCATAAAAATACCTTCATATTGAGATAGTGTAATATGTAATATGTGACAAACATTACTAAATATGTGTATTTAGAGAGAACAGAGTATTATAAGAATCAATTTCTCTTTAGATAGTTTAAGGGGAATGTACTGCTGTCATATTTGAAGTTTTTAAAACACTCTCATATAGAAATTAGAGTAGAAAAGTGTAAACACCAGAAGGTAAGGAAGTGTGTCTTACCAAAATATTTTCTTGACTTGAACATGCCATTGCCAACACATGAATTATATGCAGCTGAGGTTAAGGCTGCATATGATTTCTACCAATTGAGACCCTCATCATTTCATCATGGATGAGCAAATAGCTTATGAGGCTCAGACTTTGTTTAGATATTATTAGAAATTATTGGTCTCTTTGAGACAGAGTTTCATTTTCTTCCATGGTGTAGCCATTCTAAAGTTGCCCATGTTCCCATAAATAATCTCCAGAGTTCATGCAAAAAATCTCTAATGTAACTCCTTGAGATACAACATAACACACACTTAAGGAAAGAGAGAGAGAGAGAGAGAGAGAGAGAGAGAGAGAGAGAGAGAGAGAGAGAGAGAGAAGACAAGAGGATGTAACTGAGAAGAGTTTCAATAGAAAAAAATATAAGAAAGAATAACATGGGAAGCAAAATTTTAAAAAAATTCACTATATATGCATGTTAAAGACAAAAATAAGAGTTTATCAAAAGCATTGCATTTCAATACAATTATTTGAAAGTCATATATGGATTTAGTTTTTAGCAGTAAGGAATTACTTGATGTTATATTCTTTATTCATGTTCTGATTTTTGCTTGCTTGTTATTTTATAAACTAACAATGCCTTAAATTGATGAGGAATATTTTGTATTCTATAAATGTAATTGTTTTAATAAGGAATAGAAATTGCTTTAAAAGAGACAATAATATCAGAACATGATTTGTTTGAAAATAATGCATAGTTTAAATGTAATTTCAATAAAAATTCTAATGTGATTCATTTTTAGTCATTAACCTCAAAACTTTACTGGTAAGAATATTTCAGAAAAAAGTAAACTATTTTTTCCATTGATGTCAAAATGTAATAACTACAGACATTACAGCACTATGGGTTGAATAATGTGCCATAACAAATTCAAAGGAATTTTCTATAAGAATTTTTAAGTAAAATAGGTAGAATTTTTCAACCCTTCAAACATTAAAGGCTGCTGCACAAGTGAGACTGGGAGTTTTCTGTGATAAGAAGTATCAGTTTCTTTGCACAATAAAAAAAAAAAAAAACAAAGGCCATCTGTCAAAAAATGATCAAGGGATATGTCATTTATGTCATTTCTTTGGAAGGACATGACTGAAGTACTAACATCATACTGACAGGAAATTTATTGGAACATTATTGATATGTGATAAAATTTATCATTTAATTGTTCAGAATTCAATGAATTTTAACATATCCAGAGGAACAAAATCATCACGCTAGTTACATTAGATATCTATCACTTCAAAAGCATGCTGCTACTTGATCCTTTTAATACCTACTTGTGGCTGTGAGAAAAATCTAATTTTTTGACTTTTTTGTTTAAAAGATTTTTACATATTAACCACAGTTCCTTTTCCTTTCCCTCCTTATACTCACTCCCCTGCTTCCCTACCAATCAAAGAGGATAAGACCTCACATGCACTGTAAAAAAAGTCTAGGACATCAAGTTGAGGCAGGACCAAGCCCCTCTACCCTACATGGGGAACTTCTTCCAAAAAGCCAGCTCAAGTACCAGGGATAAATTATGATCACATTGCCAGAGGACATACCAGCTACTCAAGACACACAACTGTCATCCACATTCAGAGGGCCTAGCTCAGTCCCACACAGGTTTCCTAGTTGCCAGCCCAGAGTCTGTGAGCTCCCAGTACCTCAGGTCAGATCACTCTGTGAGTTTCTCCATCATGATCTTGACCCCATTGTTCATATATTCCCTCCTTCATCTCTACGACTGGATTAGGAGCTCAGTTCAGTACTTAGCTGTGTATTTCTCCATCTGATTCTATCAATGTGAATAATACATTTGGTGTTTGTCTTTCTGGGTTTAAGTTATCTCACTCTGGACATTTTTCTAGTTTCATCCATTTGCCTACAAATATAAACATGTCATTATATTTCACTGCTGAGTAATACCCCATTGTGTAAATCTACCAAATCTTTTTTGATCCATTCCTCAGTTGAGGAGAATCTTGGTTGCTTCCAGGTTATGGTTACTACAAAAAATGTTGCTATGAACATAGTTGAACAAATATCCTTGTATAAATGCATCTTTTGGGTATATGCTTAAGAGTGGATCATGAAGTAGATTAGTTTTTTATGAAACCACAATACTAATTTCCAAAATGGCCGCATAAGTTTACATTCCCACCAGCAATGGAGGAGTGTTCCCCCTTGCTCCACATTCCTGGCAGCATATGCTGTCAGCAGTGGTTTTGATCCTAGGCATTCTGACAGGTGTAAGACATTATATCAGAGTTGTTTTGATTTGAATTTCCCTGATGGTTAAGGATGTTGAGTACTTTATTATGTATCTTTCAACCATTTGAGATTCTTCTGTTGGGAATTATGTTTCAATCTTTAATCAATTATGAATTGGATTATTTGTATCTTGGTGTCTAGATTCTTGATTCTTTTTTTATATATTCTAGAGATAAATCCTCTGTCAAATGTAGGGTTGGTGAAGATGTTTTCCCATTCTGTAGGCTGTTATTTTGTCTTATTGAATGTGTCCTTTGCCTTAAAGAAGATTCTCAGTTTCACAAGGTCCCATTTATTATTTGTTGTTTTCAGTGTCTGTGCTAATGGTGTCATGTTTAGGAAGTAGTTGCCTGTGGCAATTCAGTCAATGATATTTCCCACTTTCTTTTTTTGTCAGGTCCAGTGTAACTGGGATTATGTTGAAGTCCTTATCCACTTGGACTTGAGTTTTATACAGGGTGATAGATAGGTATGTATTTGCATTCTTATGCAAGGCACCATTCAATTATGCTGGCATAAATTGTTGAACATGCTTTCTTTTCCCATTAAACTTGACTTATTGGTATGGTGTCAAGTCAATTGTGTGAGATTTCTTCAAATTCCATATGTATGCTCTTAGTGCTATGAACTTCTTTTTAGCACTCTTTTCATTTTGTCCCATAATTTTGGCTATGTAGTAGATTCATTTTTATTGAATTCTAGGAAGTCTCTAATATATGTCTGTATTTCTTCTTTGAACTAGAGGTGGTAGAGTTGAGAGTTATTAAGTTTCTATGAGTTTGTAGGCTTTGTGCAGTTTGTGTTATTGTCAAATTCTAACATTAGGGAATTGTGATCTGATAGGATACGAGGGGTCATTCCAATTTTTTGTAACTATAATTTTGCTTTATGACCAAGTATATGGTCAGTTTTGGAGAAGGTGCTATGAGGTGCTGAGAAAAAGGTATATTCTTTTGTGCTTTGGTGGAATGTTATGTATATATCTATTAAGTCCATTTGAGTCATAACATGTTAGAGCTCTTATTTCTTTGTTAAGTTTCTATCTGATAGACCTGACTATTCATGAGAGTAAGGTGGTGAAGCTTCCCTCTATTATTGTGTGAAGTTTGATGTGCAATTTAAACTTTTACAGGTTTTTTTTAAACATATGTTGGCGCCCTTGTATTTGGGCACTAATGTTCAGCACTGAGACTTTATATTTGGTGGATTTTTGCTGAAATGAATATATAATGTCCCTCCTTCCCAACTCTTTTGATTAATATTTTTCTTGAAGTCTATTTTGTTAGATATCAGGATAGTTACACACCATCTTGCTTCTTAAGTCCATTTGATTGGAAAATTTTTTTCCCAATCATTTACCCTGAGGTAGTATATGACTTTGACGTTGATGTTTATTTCCTGTATGCAACAGAATGATGTTTATTGCTTTCATACCCATTCTAATAGCCTGTGTCTTTTTATAGGAGTATTGAGTCCGTGGATGTTAAGAGATATTAATGACCAGTGTTTATTAATTTCTGTTATTTTTGAGGGTAGTATGTATATGTTTCTGTTCTTTGGGATTTTCTGCTGTGGAATTATCAATTGCTTGTGTTTTCATGGGTCCATCTAACTTTCTTAGGTTGGAGTTATCCTTCTAATGCTTTCTGTAGGGCTGGAACTGTGGATAAGTATTGCTTTAATTTGGTTTTTTTTTCTTTAGTGGAATATCTTGTTTATTCCATCTATGGTGATTGTGAATTCTGCTGTGTTGTCATTCTTTTTCTCTCAATGTCTGTATAACATCAATTCAGGACCTTCTGGCTTTTATAATCTCCATTGAGAAGTTGGAAATTATTCTAATGGGTCTGTCTTTATAAGTTACTTGGTATCTTTTCTTTGCAGCTCTTAATATTCTGTCTTAATTTGATATGTTTAGAGGTTTGATTATTTTTTAGCAAGTAGACATTTTGGGGGGAGTCTAGTCCACTTGGTATTCTATAAGCTTTTTGTATCTTCATAGGCATTTCTTTCTTTAGACTGGGAAAATTTTTTCTTTTTGTTGAATATATTTTCTGTGCTTTGAGCTGGTATTCTCTTTATTCTATTTCCAGTATTCTTAGATTTGGTCATATCATAGTTTTTCAGATTTCCTGAGCATTTTATGTTATGACTTATTTTGGCTTTAGTGTTTTCTTTGACTGATGTATCTATTTTCTCTATAGTAACTTGCATGACAGAGATTATACCTTCCATTTCTTGAATTCTATTGGTTATGCTTACATGTGTAGTTCTTGTTCATTTACTCAGATTTTCCATTTCCAGCATTCTTTCAATATGTGTCTTCGTTATTTCAGTTTCAATTTTCAAGTTTTGAACTGTTTCCTTCCCCTATTTAACTGCTTATTCTTGGTTTTCTTTGCTTTGTTTAAGGGATGTATTGATTTCTTCTAATTTTTTATTTGTACTTTTCTATTTCGTTAAGGAAGTTTTCAGTTTCTCTTTAATTTCCTGTTTGGCAGCTTCTAGTATTTTCATAAAGCTATTTTAAGGTTGTTTTCTTTTGCTTCTTCTACATTGGAATCTTCAGATCTTACTGTTGTAGAACTGTTATGTTATTGTGGTACCATATTGTTTTTTTATGTTGTTGAATACATTCTTGCACTGGTAACTATCTCTTCCTTCAATAGGTGCATAAAAGTTGTTTCTGTTTCAGGTAGTGATCTTGGTCTAATCTGCTCTGGCTGTGTCTGTGCCTCAGGAAACTGCCGTTGGTCCAATAGGAGTTGGCCAATTCTGTGTCTCAGGAACCCCTAAGGTTGCTGGGTGATGAGTGGGCTTCAGGAAAGGGGTGAGACTTGTAGATTGCATGGTGGACCAACTGGAGTGTTAGTGTGGAAGCCTGCCTGCAAGAGTCTACCTTGCTGGCCTGCAACTGAGGCAGTAATGGGTGGGAGTGGGGAAAACACAGTGGACCCCCCCAGCCTAAGTCCTAGAGTTTGGTCACTCCATCTAGGCTGAATGAAGTATCCAGAAAAAAAAAAAAAACTAATTCAATGTTTAGTTGTGACTATGCTGAACAGTGTATGAAATTGAATATTTTAAATGTAGTCTTTTATATCTGCCATTTCCTTTTATCCTAAGTTTTTATGATTTTATAAAATATTCAAGGAATGCTGAGTGATTTGAACGGTATATCAGTAAATCTCAGACACCATCTGTTAATGGCTATCCACACCGAAAATATTTTGATGGAATATTTTATTATATAATAAAAAAATCAGCTGAAGACAAGGAGAGATTATATGAGTGAAGAGATCAGTATCATGAAGGGGAGACCCACTGAATAGGCAGTCCAGTGCTGTTTAAACCTTTCAGACACTGAAATAACAGCTGATAAATCTTAATGAAATGGATCTGGATCCCTGAATGTACCTACATAACATAACAGTCAAAAGCCATGGAAAGTTTGTGGAGCCCCTTTCAATCGAACCAAAATCTATCCTGGCTCCATGAACCGGATCCTTAGAGACCATGCCTAGCAAGAACCCACCTTTTCAGACTTGATATTTGGGTGAGGGAGTCGACCCTACCTCAACCGGATATGCCAGACCAACTTGGCACAACTTAGGATTCCTTGCCTTCTCTGGGGGAGTGAATGATGGGGTGTGGGAAGAGAATGGGGGAGGACTAGGAGAGAGGGGAAGGAGGGAGCAGTAAGGGGTATGGGAAAAATTTTAAAAATCAAAATAAAGAAAAATCATTCTTATTAGTTAATCAATGATTCTCATGTATCTTTACTGATTAATGCTGTTATGGACATTTGTACATAAGAATTTGGGTAAGGATACATTGATATTTTTATCATCCTGGAAGTATGTAAAGACATGGGTTGCTTGGTTATTTGGTGAGTCTGTGTTTAAATTTTTGAAAAGTACCAGAATTGTATCTAAAGTGCCTTAATCATTCAACTAGCAACAGATTTCCATTCCAATTTTTCTGCATACCCACCATTATCTCTTATTTCTGTCTTTATTATTGGAGGCATGCTACTGTTTATGAAGTGGTAGTTTATTTTTACATGTTTAATGGTCATATATACTCAGAGAAATATATAATGATGTTCTTAACTTATTTAAAACATTCTAATATTTTTATTTGAAGTTATGTGACTGGAATGTTTTGTGGGGACCATGGCAATAGACACAGGATTTATCCTTGGTACATGTACTGGCTTTTTGGAGTCCATACACAATGGAGGGATCCCTTGCTTAGCCTTGATACAGGGACTTGATCTTGCTTCAGTTTGATAAGTCAGACTTTGTTAATTCCCAAAGGGGGTCTTACTCTCTCTGAAGAGTGGATGGGAGATGAAGAAGGGGAGGGGTGAGAGAAGGGAAGGGAGAAGAAACTGTGGGAAGTATGCAAAATAAAAAAATAAATAATAAAATATTTCTTTATACCATTACATAAGATATACAATTTCTCTACTCTTGTCTGTCAGATTCATTTTACTTTAGTAATAGTGTTTTATAAATTCTATATTAAAATATTTTTTCTACCAATTTATGATTTCTTCTGTATCATTGGTGTCAGCCATCATATACTAGAAACTATTGTCAAATTCAGAAATCAAATTTTTCTTTGTAATGTATAAAATGTATAATGTATAAATACTTTAAAGCAATACATTTTTGTATTTTTACTAATTTTTGATAAATTATATATATAGTTTATAACATTTTTATTAAAAATATTTTATTTTTCTTAAAGAATTGTTTAGGGTTCATATAATTAACAGTTGACCATACACATAAGATCTGCTTTATGGACACTGTCAATGCTATTCAAATGATCTGAACTCTAAAAAGTATGCTAATTATTGCATTAATATTACTATACTTTAATTGAATTTAAAATTTTCTGTTTGTAATTGAAAAGATAAAATTGAGCTTTGTGTCTTGATCTTGTCCTCTTTAGTCTTGATAAACTTGATTATTACTAATATACATGATGATATCAAATATAAAAATGACAGGATATATCATTGCTTTTTTCAAATAAAATGATTGATTTCTACTCCAAATGAAGTGGCTTCAGTTTATTTTATGGCTCGGTTCCCTTTATTATACCCTCCAATAGCATTTTGACAAAATGTAATGAGAACTGGTGTCTTTTTTTATCAGAGAAAGCACTCTGAATTTTACAAGTAAGTGTGGCACTTGCTAAGGATACTTTATATGTATGTTTTATCAGGTTAAGAGATTCTCTTTTGTTTTTAATTTATTACTTTTATTTTCAGTCTTTTCTCTATTGAAAAACTACAGTTAGGTAAGTATGTGGCATAAGGTATATATGAGTATGATTATTGTACTATGGTTTTTATTTTTTTCTTATACTGTAGACATTTAAATATACCCAAGTTTTTTGACTTATCATTGTGTTTTTTATTTTATTTTAGTATGCTTTATTTTTATTTCTATTTATACCATTTTAAAGTCTATATTTTAATTGTTTTATATAACTTCATTGGTTGATGATGTGCATTTTTAAATCTTTTTTCACTTTTTTGTAATGTGATCTTATTATGAGGCTATCCTTTTTCCTGAGTTCTGGGATTATAAGCAAGTATTACACCACGAGAGCCTCTTGCATTCCCAAATACTTAAACATTTCAGTTTCTTTCAAATACATGTTTTCATATAATTTCAATACTTTGTTGATTTATATACTTTAAAAAAGTATATATATGCACTTGAGAATAACTGTGCTATACTGTTGTCCCTATATTGTTTTTAAATACTTAAAAGATAATTTGATTAATTATGCTAAAATCAGCCATTTTTTGTTGATCTTTCGTCACCATTCTAGATTTTATGTTTACTTATAAAAATGTAGTATTGACATCTGAAACAATTATGATTGAATACTATTTTACTTGTTTTAATCTCACTTTTTCAAAACCATTTTACTCAATTCTATTCTTAAATGAACAAGTTTGTTGTAAGTGCTATCTTTGTATATCAATATTTTTCTTTTGTGGGACACATTATATTA
>PVIH01027449.1:0-16933 GCA_004025045.1 Sigmodon hispidus | reverse complement strand
CCACCCCTGCCCGCTCACCCTCACCCCTGTGTGACCACTCCTGTTATTCACCCCTCCCTTTGCCTATTCATGTCTTCTTCTAAGGTGTTGACACATCATCATGTTCTCAGATTTTCCTTAAAACTTAAGATCTTTGTCTCTTCCTCTCTTGCTGTTTCTTGGGCAAGCTCTTTCCTCCTCAGGATGCTCCTCAGCTCACTAAGTTACTCTTTGGCCATCTATCAAAGGCTTCTTTAGGAGCAGAATATGGCTGACCTGTGTTGCTGACAGCTTCCTGATCCTCAGCAGAGAGCAGAGAGAGCCTCGATCTCTGCTTGTCCTTGACAAGTGCCATATCTGGTCCTTTGCATTGGTCCTACTATCTGCCCTTAGCTGATACCCTTGGTCATGAGGAGCCTCTCTCTTGGGACCCTCTGGGCGGCCCAGCTTCACCGCTCCCTTTAGATTTGCTTCCCACCACGGTTCTCAGAGCACCCCGTGTCCCCTGGCTTGTCATCTCTCTCCCCTGCTGAAGTGCTGGGCCAGTGGCACTTAGTGTCTGTCTTGCCCTCATGAATTTAGCTCAGGCACTTGACAGACACCAGAGCGTATTTACAAATGAATCAATTATAACACTGTAGTTCCGTTTATCTCACTCATGGTTTTTTAATAAAGCCGTCTTTTATTGGATGTCTGTGTATCAGGAACCATGCTCAGATCTTTATATTCATAACATTATTCAAATATTTATTTATTCATTCATTTCATATTCTTATATTTTTATAAAATATATGCAACACAAAACTTGCCATTTTAAGCATGCTAAGGGTACAGTTGGGTAGCGTTAAGTGCATTCCTGTTATTGTGTGCTGTTCCCATCATCCATCTCTGGAACCTCAACTTCCCACCTGGGAGCTTACTCCCATTAATACAAGTGATTATGTTGTTGTGACCTGAGTGTCCACCTGGACCTTGGTGACCCCCACATTCCCAGCATTCTCCCTTCTCTGGGTACTCTGCCTGTTAGCCTCACCTCCCATAGTGTAGGCTACTCTTCTTAGATGTCACATTATTTTTCCATGAGCCACAGCTACTATGAAAAGAGCATGGGTCTGGGGAGCGGGAGCACCAAGACCCTCCTTGGGCTCTTTCTGAGGAGTCTGAGAGCGTTCAGGGGTATGTGCTCCTCTTAGACTTTAGATGGAGGTGATCTGGGCATTGCATCTGCTTCCAGGTCCCATCCCAGCATCTTGGAGGGCTTTTTAAAAAAGTTCTGTCAGTCCTTATTGGAATATAGTTGCCGGGGGCTGGAGAGATGGCTCAGCGGTTAAGAGCACCGGCTGCTCTTCCAGAGGACCCGGGTTCAATTCCCAGCACCCACATGGCAGCTAACAACTGTCTGTAGTTCCAGTTCCAGGCAAACACCAAGGCAAATAAATAGTAAATAAATAAAGTTTTAAAAAAAAATTTAAAAAAAAAAAAGGAATATAGTTGCCATGGGTGGAAGGAGAACATCGCATAGTTAATAGTGGTTGTCAATTTGGCAGCCTTTATTATTACCTAGTAGGCAAGCCTCGGGCACACCTGTGAGGGATCATCTAGAATAGGTTAATTCCAGGGAATGATGGATCCTAAAAGTGGGCGGCACCGTTCCCTAGCCTGAGCATCTGTCTTCACTGCTTTCTACAGATATAGTGTGACCAGCTGCTTCAGGACCCTGTTGTGACTTCTCTGTTATGGACTGAATCCTTGAATTATGAGAACTTCTCTCCTAGATTGCTGTTTTGTTTGCTTTTAATCACAGCAAGCTCTGTGGATCTACATATCTTTCCCCAGTGGACTGGGGTTATAGATTTTTCACCTGGCTTTCTTTGAGGAAGCTGCAGATCTAAACTCATGTTCTCTCACTTCACACGTCACACTTTACCTTCCGGTCCATCTTCCCAGCTCTTTGGAGGCATCCACAAGCCTCAGGTATATTTTAAAGGAATCCCAGTGTTTTTGAGTCTGTAAGGAATCCCCATCCTGCAACCAGAGACTCAGAGAATCGAAGGCTTTGCAGAGTCAGGCGGCAGCCAGAACCACAGGTGGTCGATCAGCACAGTGGATTGATGGCTTTTATGACCCTAATGTAGGTCCCTTCCTCCCTTTCCCCATTGGTTGAGTGATCAGGACTGTGCAATCTTACACATCATCTAACGTCTGTCTTTATGTCTCTTATATTTGTCCATTTCTTAATAAAGACCTTGTGTGGGTTCGTCTGTCCGTTTTACATCATATTTGTTTTTAAGCTTGTAGCGTATATGCTCTTGTCCCATCTGTGTGTCCTTAGGCCAGCATGACTGATAGCAATTTTCTGCTCTAAACTTATGTTGGAGGAGGGGTGAGTATACCGGCAGATGCTAGCTGGGGTCCAGGGATTTGTTCATCTCTTCCTGGATGCAAGATAGCTCAAGGCACTTTAAAGCAGTTCTTTTTTGATTTATTTATTTTTATTTTATGGGTGACTTTCTTACCTACATTGTATCTGTGCACCATGTCCATGCATTATCTGTGGAGGCCTGAGGAGGGTGTTGAATACACAGAACTGGAGTTACACATAGTTGTGAGCCGCCATGTAGGTACTGGGAACCAAATATGGGTTCTTCAAATGTAGCCAGTGTTTTTAATCACTGAGTCATCTGTCTAGACCTTTTTTTAAGAAAAGATCATTATTTTTTTTTTCTTACAAGGCAGAGGGACTTCAGAGCCAGCAGGTCTTGTTTCTGTTAGGTTATCTTAAATTTGGATATCAACAGTGCCTTTATGAAATCCAGATCCAGCCCGTACTCTTTTGAGTCATTTTGGAAGATGGACCCATTTTGAAGTGAAGTACCCAGGACACTCAGCCACCCACATAATTTCTGATATAGGCCCAAAAGCATTGTTACCTCCTGTATATTCTCATTCTCTCTCTCTCTCTCTCTCTCTCTCTCTCTCTCTCTCTCTCTCTCTCTGTCTCTCTCTCGGGTTTACAGGTGTGTGCCACCATGCCTGGTGACTTTTTCTTTTCTAAAGTGTGTGTGTGTGTGTGTGTGTGTGTGTGTGTGTGTGTGTGTGTACATCTGTACCTGGGTGTGCACACATGTGTGCAGGTGCTGGTGAAGGCCAGAAGAGGGAGTCTGATCCCGTGGAGCTGGAGTTACAGGCAGTTGTAGGCCGCTTGACATGAGTGCTGAGAGCTGAACTTTGGTCCTCTGCAGGCACAATGGGAATTCTTAACTCCCCAGCCACTTTCCTCATTTTGGATTTAAGTAAACTGAGTAAATGTCTGTCAAATTTGTCAGCACCAAAAACTCTTTTCTGTTAGACTCTTCCCTCTGCCCTGGGTTCTAGCTGGGAGATGTTGTGAACCTGCAGGAGACTCTTCGTTCTTCCTTAAGGAGAGAGAGAGAGAGAGAGAGAGAGAGAGAGAGAGAGAGAGAGAGAGAGAGAGAGAGAGAACAAACAAACATGGAGTAGGGGTCAGGAACCTCCCACTATATGCACTGGTGCTGATGATGTTCAAATAAGCCAGTCTAGGATACAGTACTTTGGAAGCCATAAAGAATTGTCCCCCCTCCCTGATGCAAAGCTGGTTCATTCTGTCACACAAACCCACTGAGGTCCATTTCAGTCACTATTCATGGGATTTCTTGAGAATGCTTTACATGTATTCAAGTATTCAAGGTACTAAGAGAAACACCCACATGTTAAGGCTGAGAGAAAGGCCTGTAGCATGCATGTCTGAGTAGACTCAGATCTAGGATCCCATCATTTGTAAGCTCAGGTGCTCAGCTCGTGAGCCTCCCTGACTGTCCCACCATCTAGCCCAGGGGCCTTCACCTAGTTTACAAGGACAGTGTGGGGAACTTGCAGTTTTGCTGCAGCCCAGAGGCACTGTGCTTTCTAGGATGCAGGGTCTGCCAAGGGAGTGGTGGTGATGGGTTATCAGGACCCTCTCCTGACAAAGCTGAGCAGGATCCTGGGGATGCAGCTTCCATACAGGTGTTTCCCAAGCCCATAGGCCACAACGTTTCACAGGCCAACCCTGCTGCTTAGCACAGCACACTGCTGGTCATTTCTTAGCATCACTGGCAGTTTTAGATGATTTTAAAAATGCTCCCCCTCTCTTTTGCCTGTGTGTGTATGGTATATAGGTTCTCATGTGTATGTGTGCATGCACCGTGTGCATGTGTACACATGTGGAAGACTTCAGGAATCTTTCTTGGTCATCCCTCACCTTTTTTATTGAGGCTCTATCTCTTAATTGAGGCCAAAGCTTGCAGACACAGTAGTCTGAGCAGTCAGCTTGCTCCAGTGATTTCTGTTTCCACTACCCAAACTCTAGAACTCTAGGTTCCCACACCCATTTACTTGCCTTTTAGGTGGGTTCTGGGGATTTGAACTCTAGTGTTCACCTTTGAGTGGTAAGTGCTCTAACTACAGAGAAATCTCCCCAGCCTCCAAGAGGTTTATTCAGCTGTACTTCTGAAGGGACAGTACTGGTGTCTGCTCAGTTCTAATGAGGACCTCAGGCAGATGGCATACCAGTGCCCAGGATGAGCACAAGAGGGGGAAGGTGCCTACCAGGCAAGGAGCCAGAGTAATGGGAGAAGCCATGTCTAACCTATTCTGAGAGTCATGGTTGTCTTCTTAGGATCTACCCCTAAAGAGACTACAGCCCAACCACAGCAACCCAGATTTGTGACCGAGGAGTTTCCAGACTTCATTATGATCAGGGACAGTGACACCAAATGAATAGGAGCCCTTAGTTTCTGTAGGTTTTAGTCATCACCAGTGTAGTAGAGTGGTGACCACGGAAGGCCACAGAAAGAGTTTGGTATTTTCTGTACCCACAGAGACATTCTACCAGCCTAGAAGGTTCTGTTTGTTGTTTTGTTTGGAATCAATAGTGACCTTTAGGCTGGGAGATGGTATAGTTGGTAAAGTGTTTGATGTGTGGCTGCAATCATGGTGACCTTAGTTTGAGCCTGAGAACTCAGGTTTAAAAAAGGCAGGCATGGTAGTACAGTGCTTGTGATCGCCAACATTGCTGGGGAGACAGAGGCAGGAGACTGGGTCCCTGGGCTCTTTAGCTAGCTAGTCTAGTCCAGTTGATGAGTCCAGGAAAAATAGAGAACATCTCAACAACAAAACTAAAACCAACCATCCCGGGCAGATGGCTGTGGTGGTTTGAATGAGAATGTTCTCCACAGGGTCATCTGTTTAAGTATTTGGTCCCCACTGGGTGGCGCTGTTTGAGGAGGTGTAGAAGGTGAGGCCTCATAGGAGGAAGTGTGTCACTGTAGTCTGGAGGTGGGCTTTGAGTTAAAAGACTCACATCATTTCTAGTTTGCTTTGCCTACTTTGTGCCTGCCATCCAGAATGTTATTTCTCAGCTTCCTGCTTCAGCCTACACATCTACCAGTTGCCTCCTCCCTATCTTTAGGGACTCTATTCCTCTGAAAACAGAAGCACAAATAAGCATTTCCATGGTTTAACAAAAAAGTAATTAATACAACAGAGCTAAGAATGTTCCTGGTCTCCATATACACATATGTGCAACACATGCAAACAACCCCTTCATGTACTTGCACACGCACATACACACACACACACACACACACACACACATGCACACGCACACGCACACGCACGCACGCACGCATGCACGCACACATCATAAACATCCACACAAGAATAGCGACTTTCATATACCAATAAGATTAAAGCCATGTTCTGGGTCAAAGAAGCCAACAGGAGAAGCTTCTAGATTTCCAGATGTATTACTGTTGTTCCCTAGGAGCTGACAGGAAGCATAAGAGGCGAGGTGAGTCTGTCACCACACATCAAACAAGAGATTATTTGTCATCATTATTTTTATTTTGAAAATTAGCTCCCCAAAGGCTATACAGTGCATCTCTCAGAAGTATAATTCTACGCCATAGTGTAAGCTGTTTGGAAGTGATTTGAGCATGAGAATGCATCCAGCTACAGAAAACAATCTCCCTAGCTTTCCTAGAAATAAAAAATTGCCCGGCATGCCTAGGAAATGAGAATTATGGTGGACACTACATTATTTTCTAGATGGATCATCTTACAAATGAAAATTCCCCCATCCGGTTAATGGTGAAAAATTGTCTATTTGAAGAGAGAATAATTACCAAAGAGCAAAGGGACCTAGTCTAGGTTTTTTTTTTTTTTTTTTTTTTCATGATTTTTTTTTTTTTTTTTTCAGAAGTAGAGGTCTGCTATCAATTGCACTTGAATGCCTGTGAGGCAGCTGGGGCCTCAGCTGGAGAACTGCAGGCAGGAAGGAGAGGTGGTTACGTGAATGGTTTCTGGAATACCTACCAGGGCATTTGCCCAGTCAGCTCAGCTGGTCTCTTCTTGTTAGAATGTTCTCGTGGGGTATTCAGAAATACGTTCTTTATTGACTCTTAGTCTGTTTATTGTGAAATGAAGCATACATAGAAAACTTTATACCAAGCACAAATGTTCCACTCAGAATGAGAACACAGACATTTGATTTGGGACTTTGCTGGACTGTGTAGCAGAAGCACCATTTCTTGATGATCTTTATTATTTTAATTATGTATGTGTATGTGTGTGTGGGGGGGGTAGTGGTGGTATGTGCATGTGCGTGCGTGTGGGTGCCTATGAAAGCCAGAAGAGTGCATTGGATTCCTGGAGCTGAAGTTACAGGCCATTTTGAATAACCTGGCATAGGTGCTGGGAACTGATCTGGGGTCCTTTGAAAAGCAGCAAGCACTCTTAACTGCTGAGCCACTTCTCTGCCCTTCTTGGCTTCTTCTTTTTTTTTTTTTAATTAAAAAATAAAAGGTCCTCCCCCCACCCCGTATCCCCCTGCTCACCCATCCTTCCCTAACCCAATCCCTCCCAGCCTGCCTTCAGCCTCCCCACTCCCATCCCCCATCCCCTTCCCACAAATGGCAGCAAGTCCCAAGGTGGGTCATCTCAGCATAGCACATCCACTCTAGGCAGGTCCAATTTTCTCAACCCAATAGCAAGGCTGGGCTAGGCACTCCACTGCAGGGAATAGGCTCCAAGGTGCCAGTCCTTTTACAGGAACACAGTCTGATCCCACCCATCAAGGATCTACATACTGTCCATGCTAATTGAGAGTTGCCTACCTTGGAAGGCCTAGCTCTTTGTCCTATGGTTCCCCAGGGACTGTTCTTGATTCATTGTGCTCTCCAGAGCTCCAGGACATCATCTCCGTGGGACTCCTCCTCATACTCCCTATCTCCTTGCTCATACAGACTCTTCTCCTCCACTCTCCAGCTGTAAGGGGAGCTCAGCCCAGTGCTCATCTAAGGATTTCTACCTCCACCTCCATTTATTGTTGGGTGTAGGTTCTGTGATGACACTTAGGGTAGTTATTCATTTGATTATAGGGGAAGTCCTGTTTAGGCACCCCCTCCATTATTGGTTGGGGACCTATCCAGGGACATCCTGTGAATTCTTGGGGATTTCCCTAGCACCCAGTCTCTTTCCAACCCTGCATTGGCTTCCTCTATCAAGATCTCCATCTCTTTTTCTCCCTCTTTGTTGCTCCTCTCACTCAACCATCTCCTCTCATGATTTGTTCCCACCTCTTCTTGGTCGCTACCTGTTATGGTCCTAATTTGCTAATGAGATCTTTTCTATTTTCTCTCCTTGGAGAATCCCTGGATGTCTCACTTAAATTCCTTCTAATCCCCAGCTGTTCAGGGGTTGTGGTTTACAGCTTGGGTACTCTTTGCTTTTTGTCTAAAATCTACTTAGGAGTGAGTACATCCCATGCCTTTCTGGGCTTGTGATACCTCACTCAAGAGGATATTCTCCAAATCCATCTATTTTCCTGCAAATTTTAGGATGTCATCTTTTTTCTGCTGGATAGTACTCCACCGTGTATATGTACCACAGTTCATAAATCCATTCTTCACTTGAGGGGCATCTAGGTTGTTTTCACATTCTTGCTATTACAAATAATGCTGCTATGAACATAGCTGAGCTAATGCCTTTGGGGTGCGAATGTACATCTTTAGGGTATATGCCCAATGGCGGTATTGCTGGATCCTTGGGGAGATTGATTCCCAGTTTTCTGAGGAACCACCATACTGCATTCCAGAGCGGCTGTACGAGTTTACACTCCCACCAACAATGAAGGAATGTTCCCCTTGCTCAGCATCCTCTTCAGCATAGATTATTATCTTTTTTTTTTTTTTATCTTAACCATTCTGACCCGTATAAGGTGGTATCTCAAGGTTGTTTTGATTTGCATTTCTCTGATGGCTAAAGATGTTGAACAATTTTTTAAGTGCCTTTCAGCCATTCATCTGTTGAGAATTCCCTTTTTAGTTCTGAACCCCACTTTTTAATTGGGTTATTTAGGTTCTAGTTTCTTGAGTTCTCTATATATGTTAGAGATCATTCTTTAGGGTTTCATTTTGTCTTATTGACTGTGACCTTTGCCTTACAAAAGCTTCGTAGTTTCATGAGGTCCCAATTATTAGCTGTTGTTCTTAGTGTCTGTGCTACTGGTGTTATATTTAGGAAGTAGTCACCTGTGCCAATGCACTGGAGAGTGTTTCCCACTTTCTTTTCTATCAAGTTTAGTGTAGCAGGGTTTATGTTGAGGTCTTTGATCCACTTGCATTTGAGTTTTGTTCAGGGTGATAGGTTTGGATCTATTTGCATTTATCTACATTTTACCATCCATTTATGACAACACCATTTGTTAAAAATACTATCTTTTTTCCATTGAATATTTTTGGCTTCTTTGTTAAAGGTCAGGTGCCCATAGTTGTGTGGGTTAAGGTCAGGGTCTGCGATTTGATTCCATTGATCCATAAGTCTGTTTTTATGCCAGTACCAGGCTGTTTCTATTACTGTAGCTTTATAGTGTAGCTTGAAGTCAGGGATGGTGATGCCTCCTGAAGTTCTTTTATTGAGCAGGATTGTTTTGGAGATCCTGCAAATAGCATTAAATATCTTTGCATAACTCTAACCAAAGAAGTAACAGATCTGTTTGACAAAAACTAAATCACTGAAGAAAGAAACTGAAGAGGATATCAGAAAATGGAAAGATCTCCCATGCTCCTGGGTAGGTAGGATCAACATAGTAAAAATGGCAATCTTATCAAAAGCACAGATTCAGTGCACTGACCATCAAAATCCCAACACAATTTTTTACAGACCTTGTAAGAACAATACTCAGCTTCATCTGGGATAACTGGAAACCCTCCTGGCTTTCTGTCCATATATATTTTAAGCCTGTCTCGGTCACTGACCTCAAAAGTCCTCTTCTGGCATCTAACACTGTTTGCCATTTTATCCTTTTTTTTTTTGGTTAAAATGCTGCAGAGAAAGTGGAAGCCCCTATGTGTCCTTCCCCCAAAGGGACCATGGTAGACACTTCCCACATCTGCCCACCTGCTGACCTTGAAGTCAGGTTTTACAGACATCAAGTTGGACTCAGACCTCCATTCTAGACAGAAATTCTGTTTGCTAATCCTGACCCAGGCTGAGCATTTGCTTGCAGGCTCCTGGTGAAGTGGAGAAGGGGCCTCTTCCTGAGGTCCAGGAAGAGTTACCAGGGAACAGTCATCCATGAACCTGTCAATAAGATTAGTTCACAGATGTCCCCATCCCCCTCTCACATCCCTCTTCCTTCTCACTTCCTATTTCTCTTTCTTCAGTGAAGGTTTCCTCGATATGGGGGGCCTCAGAGCCAGGGTCTGAGATTATGGGTAAGCAAGGTTGGCTCATCAATAATCTCCTGAGTTTATTTGGTTGGTGTGAGAGAGAAGGCTGGTTACTGTATAAATAAAAAAAGCAATGTGCTAGAAGTGTGCAGGGTCTGAGGGGACTACCCTATGTAGGCAGGCTCCCTCCAGGCAAGATGGCCATGGAAGGCTTCTTGCAGGCAGAGACCTCCAAATGGAAGCAGGGAAGAGGAGGAGGGGAAGGGTTAGGGTTTTACATGAAAGCGCTACTTCCTCAAATATGCACAGACTTCTGTAAGCCCACCCACCTTGTGCCCCCCCCCCCACATCTGTAAAGCCCAGGCCCACAGAATCTAGAGGGCTGGAGCTCCCAGTGGGGTCGCTGCTGGAATGGGGCTGCCATCTGGTGAGGGGAAAGGGCACATGACTTTGAGACCCAGAGAGGTTTCGGGGTTGCAGGAAGCCTGAGTCTGGAATGTTGGTAAGAGGAGGCCAGGAGCTGGTTACCCAGTTCAGAGAAAAAAAAAATGAGAATTGCTTTATAGGCTTGCTGTGGTGTTTGGGTTTGAGAAACTTCCAGGTTTAATTTTAGCCATGCCTTGGGCAATGGGTTGTCCTTAAAATCCTGGATAAGAAGAGCTGGTTGGATAAGATATTTCTAAGACTGCGGTTTATTTTTTCCATTATAAACTAATAAATGCTTATTGCAGGTTATGTAAAAAGTACAAAAAAAAAAAAAAAAAGAAAGAAAAAAGAGAAAGAAGAGCAAAAAGCAGTATTTTCCTGGATTGTGGTATTTATCCTAGAAATGCAATTGAAGGCGGGTGTGGGCTTTATTCCTCTTATTGTTTATCTGATGAGAAACAAAACAGGACAAATCCAGCCCTGTTCTTACTTCAGAACCACCTGAGGCCCAGGTGCAGAGAATCGGCTTATTAATTATGATGTTAGAGCAGAGAGAGACTGCAAGCCCTGAGGCCTGTCTGAGATCGCAGCAGGGGTGGAAGCCACTGACTCCGACTGCTCTGGCCACCTCCTCTTCTGTCCCCAACCCCAGCATTTGAGAGAGGTCTGTCCCTCAGCTAAAGGAGCTTAGCCTTTGTCCTTTGTCTCTGCCTCATTCACAACCTGGGTTTCTCCTTTACCCTCCTGGAAACCACCAGGGTGCCTACTTTATGGATTGCCTTTTCTTCTTTCTTGTAGCTGTTTTATTTACTTGGTTTTTACTTTCTCTCCCCTTCCAGGAAGGATTTGTGATATCCCATAATAAACTGCACTTTTCCAGCGAGGCTGTTCAGTGGAGATAGAGAATAAAAACAGGCAGGACATTAATAGTGATGCTTACAAGTGATTTGAAGAGTGCTGTCATAGGCGTTAGGACTGGAGCTGAGGGCGCGAGAGAGGATCATGGGCTACAGTGTGTGTGTGTGTGCGCGTGTGCGTGTGCGTGTGCATGGGGGAGGAGGAGACTGGCCATTTCTTAGAATCTTCCTCTGAGCAGTAGTGAGGCCCAACAGAAAGTAAGAAAATTAAGTAGTTGGAAACCGAGGACTCTTGGTAGGGACACAGTTTGGAACCGGTGAACGAAAGGGTGTGTGTGCGCACGCGCGCGCGCGCAGGGGCGCTCTGGGTTTCAGGATCTCCCTCCCAGGGGGTTCCCCAGTCCCACAGGAAGTGGTTCAGACTTCTTCAAGTGCTTCCATGATCTCTGGTCTCAGACTTCCTCCTGCCTTCCACTGTCCGCACTCCCCAGCTCACTCCATCTTTCAGGGAATGTTGTGTCTCCCTTAGCTGGCTCTGCAGGGCTGGCTGGCATCTGCTCGCCCTCTTCAGAAATGCGACCATGGTACCTACCTCTCACAACACATCCCACCCATGTCCTTCTAGGTGACAACCCTCCTCCCCCACAACAGGAGTCACATGCTTGCCGCCCATTCTGGAGCCTTGGCCTTAATCATGTTGACCACTGGTGGGTTTGACCTAGATGCACCTAGCTTTAGTAAGACCTGAGAAAGACACACCCTGTAATTAGCACAGAAAACCAAGCCCTGGAAGGAAGAGGAGGCAACCCCACCAGGAAGACATGACTTCCTCCTAGACACAACTTCCTCCTAGACACGACTTCCTCCTACACATGACTTCCTCCTAGACGTGACTTCCTCCTAGACATGACTTCCTCCTAGACACGACTTCCTCCTACACACGACTTCCTCCTACACATGACTTCCTCCTACACATGACTTCCTCCTAGACGTGACTTCCTCCTAGACATGACTTCCTCCTAGACACGACTTCCTCCTACACATGACTTCCTCCTAGACATGACTTCCTCCTAGATATGACTTCCTCCTAGACATGACTTCCTCCTAGCTTGCTCTGTGTACTTCTCTCAGTGGCAGCTGCTTTGGAGGGACAGGGCACTCTGTGGATG
The DNA here is from genome assembly GCA_004025045.1 of Sigmodon hispidus. NCBI lineage: Eukaryota > Metazoa > Chordata > Mammalia > Rodentia > Cricetidae > Sigmodon > Sigmodon hispidus. The sequence goes on along the minus strand of PVIH01027449.1, from coordinate 4,771 downwards.
AGGAAGAACTCTGAAATACTCAGATGAGATTCTACTAGGCCCTCACAGGGAACACAAGTGCTGGTGGACGCTGCCGAGGAAATTCACAGGAAGCAGAGGAAGCTGTCGGTTCTGTGTGCGTGGACCTTGGCCTGACAGGGTGCAGCTCCCTCCCTCTCAGCCAATAAAAGCAAACACAGTAAAGAAATGTTTCTATGGCCTGCTTGTTGCTTTTAAATTGGCACTGGCAGATGCCAGGTATAAGGAACCAGCAGGCTGGGCATGTGCTTTGTCTGTGTGGCCTACAAGGGGATCTGCTTGCCTCAGATGGCTGGAGTGGGAGGCTGAGTATGACTGAGGGAGAATGGCATTCTTTGGGACCTGCGTGGGTGGTGATTTTAAGCTGGACTCTGTCAGGTGACCTATGAGCATGGAAGATGCTTTTACAAGTTAATGACTTCATCTTGATAATTCAGCTTTCAGCAGGCCTTAGGACCCTTTATGAATGCCTCTGAAAGCAACTAGATTGCCAATAAACACAAATAGTAAAATATCCATTTAAGACGATTGTTTCCTATAATTAAGCACAGAAAGAGTGAACTTTCTGCTTATTTCTGGAAGAACCCTCCAGTAGCCCAGCTATTTAGCGAATGAAATTTCCGACCTCATTTTATGCTTTAAGTGGCCTTTGGATAAAGGGTGTGATTGGGTGCTGGAAAAGAAACCAAGGGGAATAAACAGCCTTTTTAGGTTTCTTGTGCACTTTTTTTTTTTTCATTTGAGACAGGGTTTCTCTGTGTGGCCCTGGAACTCACTCTGTAGACCAGGCTGGCCTCAAACTCACAGAGATCCTCCTGCCTCTGCCTCCCGAATTGCTGGGATTAAAGGCATGCTCCACCACCAGCCTCTTCTGCACTCTTGCTGGGGAGGAATGCCAGGAGTACTGGCCAGGGCTCTGGAAGGCTCCCATATCCCTCTGGCCCTACTGGTTGATAGTACTGAGGCAGTGGCGCTTGGGGAAACTGATGCCCGTTGAACCCCTTAGCCTCTGCTTTCAGAGGCTCAGTGATGAGGGAGGTGGAGGGCCCTGGTGCATCCCTTTTCTTTCTGGCCCCAGTTTGCTCCTCAGAACAACACAGGCCTCCACTGGGAACTCCTGAGGTTCCAGGGTGCTTCTGGGAGCCTTGGGGTATCTTTCCCAGTGCTAACTGGTAGGATTATGCTGCTATAGGGCTCCAGAGAGGAAACGGGGAAAACTGTCCCTCTCCAGGCCACACATTTGTAGGTGGGTGGGCAGGACACCTGGGTCTGAGGCCTTTCAGGGCCTTGGCTCCAGGATCCAGGTCTAGCTCTATGGCCCTGCATGCATCCCTGGGTCACAGGAACCCTCCAGCCACCTGGCTATTTTGCCCCTCCTGCATCCGCACCATCTGCCAGCAGTTTCACTGTGGTGTGCTGTGCCAGGGAGGCTGCTGGAGACTCTCAGCTATAGCCACACAAGGGTGTGTACGTGCGTGCGTGCGTGCGTGCGTGTGTGCGTGCGTGCGTGCGTGCGTGTGTGTGTGTGTGTGTGTGTGTGTGTGTGTGTGTGTGAGTGATATGTCAAGAACTCAGGACAGCTTGAGGGTCAAGTGAAAGCCACACTGTACCTGTGCCTCAGGTAGTGAGGAATCCATTTCAATCTGGACTGAGTTCATGCTTTGCCTCAGAGAAGCTTGCTATAAAGGAGGAATAAATGACAAGGTAGGTGAAGAGGAGTAGGGTCACAAGAGAAATTTTTAGAAATAGAGAAGTCATAGCACGATTGTTTTTTGACAGGAGAGGACAGAGGACAGAAGATAGGTGATAGTTTTAAATGTCAACTTGTTACAATGTGCGATCACCTAAGAAGAGGGCCTGGATGAGGGACTGGCTAGACCAGTGAGATATCTGTGGGGAATGTCTTGGTTGTTAATTGATGTATGAAGACAGAGCCCACCATGGGTGGCACCATTACGTAGGCTAGGCCCTGAACTATTAGGACAAGAAAAAGTTAGTAGGCAGCACAGATCCGGTAATTTCTCTCTACTCTTGGCTGTAGACATGATGCTGCTAGTTGCCTGAATTCCCATTAGCTTCCCTGCAATAATGGATTGTAACTGGAAGTGTAAGCCAATCAAACCCTCTCCTCTTCTAAGTTGCTTTTGGTCAGGGAACTTTATCACAGCAACAGAAAGGAGCCTAGAACACTTAAGAAGGTAGAAGATCAGGACACAGAAGGAGACAGAGAGGGAGGGAGGGAGGGAGGGAGGGAGGGACGAAAGAAGGGAGGAGGAGGGGAGGGAGAAGAGGAGGTAGTGGGGGAGCAAGAATAGTAAGGTTGGAGGAAAGACTAGAGTGTGAGGCTCACCTTTGAGAGATGGAGCTGTGGAAGGCGCCCTGGGCTGGCTGGGCAATGTCACAGGAGGTTGTCTGTGTGAACTATAGAGTCAGCTGGCTCTCAGGAGCTCCCTGGCAACACATAAGCTGCATTAGGACCAGCAAGGAGCGAGGTTGGAGTGCTGTGAGGAAGGCAGGCTGAGAACTAGGTGGGAGTCTGTGGTCTGTCATCCCAGGGCCTGCAGGCTGGGAAGGCTCTGGAGACATGGATGTGTGTGTGTGTGTGTGTGTGTGTGTGTGTGTGTGTGTGTGTGTATGTGTATCGTGTTAGGATTTTGGATGACTGGATAGATGAGAGTGTGATACCCAGTGTATATTTGTAATTTAGAACCTGGAGGAACAAAGAATAAAATAGTTATAAACCATGAGAAATACTGTAAAGAAGATAAAAACATCAGCAGGGGGCCAGGGGAGGCTTATTTTAAAGAGTGCTCAGGAGGTGGCAAGTTAGCTTGAGGCCTGAATAGTGACAAAGGACAACCTGTGTTCTGAGTATGGAGGAGCATCAATGTAGACAGAGTGGTGGAGAAGGCAGAGAAGGTGCTAGAAGCAGGAAGGGCCAACGGGCGTGTGTGCAGAGCTTTGGGCAGCAAGCAGTACAATTGGAATTAGACCACACAGACCCAATTGCAAGGCCAAGGCCCACAGCAGCTGAGCTCTAGGCAGAGCCTTCTGGAGAAACCAGACAGGAGTCAGCAAACCGATCCACACACGGGGCCGTGAGTGCCAAAGCAGTAGCTCTGTAGCTGTCAGGTTGTTCCCAGATACTCAGCCCAAGAGCCAGTGCAGCCTCGGCAGCCACCAGGGTAACGGGCCATATGAAGCTTTGAGAAATGAAATTATGCATCAGGAAGGAGGAAGGCTGACGTTGGGGGCAGCATCTCCTGGCACCTGTGCTGTGCCAAGTCCTTCCCGGTGGCCTTCCATCCATGCCTCTGTTACACAGATCATGACCTGGGCTGTGTGAAGCAGCACCCACGTGACTCTAGTAGGCCTTAGAGCTCCAATTTGCGGTCAGACCTTTCCAAACACCTAAGCTAATGGATACTGGGAAGCAGACAGGCTGTTTTTAGAGAAGGCTTCTTGGGTTTCTCTAGACAGACCCAACTTGGGAGTGGCCAGAGGTTCTCAGCACCCAGAGCAGTGACACCCAGAGTCCTGGCTGCTAGGTATAGCTGAGCTCAGGCAAAGAGGGCTGAATCTGGAGACCTGATTTCTGGAGGCAGCACACTCCAGCACTGTTCATCTCCATATGCCACTCTATGCCGCTGACGTACTCTTCTCAGGGCTACGCCCTCCACGGTACCAAGTGTAGAGCTGGCTCCTTCCCGAACCCAGCAGTGCTTGCCTTGTCTCAGCGCCACCCCATCTTGCTGCTGGCTGCCCCAGCTCGTTCCCACTTAAGTGGCTTTCTCTGGGTTTTTGGGCTATGCCTTCTCTTCTTGTCCCCTCTGTCCGTCCTTCTCCTAGGCTGTGGCTAGCCTTGCTTTTCCTCTGCAGGTTCCCAGCCTCTCTGTTTAACTCCTTCCTAGCTGTTTGCAGCCTGGCTCCTCTTCTCAGCTCCAAACTGACTGTTCCATCACTTGTGTGATGCCTTAGCCAGGATCTGAGCTCCCAGCATCCCCATACTGACCCCTGCTTCTTCCCAGTTAACACCACTGTATTGGTCAGGGGTCTCTAGAGGGACAGAACTTAGAGAACACACACACATACACACACATACATGTACACACACACATATACACACATACACACACTCATGTATTTACATACTTATACACACATTATGTATGTATACACATGTATATAAAATATGTTATATATGTAAAAGAGATTTATTAGAATGACTTACAGGCTGTTGTCCAACTAGTCAAACAATGTCTGTCTACCAATGGAAGGCCCAAGAATCCAGTAGTTGCTCGGTCCATGAGTCTAAATGTCCTAGCTGGTCATCACTATCTGTCAGATCCTGAAGAAGAAATCTCCAATGCCAGCAAAGGAATAGTTAGGTGAGAGAGCAGGCAGGCAGGGAGTGAAAACATCCCCCTCCATACCCTTTATATCAGGTACTAGCACAAGGTGTAGCCCAGTTAAAGTGTATCTTCCCACTCCAAAAGGTCTGGATTAAAAGTGTGTCTTCCCACCTCAGAGATCCAGATTAGAAGTGGGTCTTCTCGGGGGCTGGAGAGATGGCTCAGCGGTTAAGAGCACCGTCTGCTCTTCCAGAGGACCCGGGTTCAATTCCCAGCACCCACATGGCAGCTAACAACTGTCTGTAGTTCCAGTTCCAGGCAAACACCAAGGCAAATAAATAAATGAATAAAGTTTAAAAAAAAAAAAAAAAAAAAAAAAAAAAAAAAAAAAAAAAAAAAAA
>PVIH01027448.1:0-16934 GCA_004025045.1 Sigmodon hispidus | reverse complement strand
CCCCCTGCTCCAGAGTGTGCTGGGACGCCGCAGAGAGCACCAGTCCCGGTGGCGGAACCAGAAGCAATGGGAGCTCAACTCTCCCTCCCAGGCCAGGATACAGGCGCTGAGGCCTGCCGAACCCTCCTCACCTCTGGTCAGGGTTCGAATCCGCCCCTCAGTGACCCCTGCAGTTGGTTTGCTCAGTTCACTCAGTTCGGGGTCGCAGTAGGGATCCTTGCAGATACCCTCAGCAGCAGCAGGAGCTGTGGGTGTGGCCAGGTGCAGAGTTCAGCTGCCCCCTGCTCCAGAGTGTGCTGGGACGCCGCAGAGAGCACCAGTCCCGCTTTTCTATTTCTTTAAGGAATTTTTATATCCACTTTTAAGGCTTCTATAATCTTCATAAAGTTGTTTTAAGGTTATTTCCTTCTGTTTCCTCTTCATTGCTATGCTCAGGTCTTCGTGTTGTAGAACCATCATCTTCTTTGGTTGTTGCCTTTTTGTACTTTATATTGTCATATGTATTCTTTCACTGGCATCTGCCCATTGTTTTCTTGGTTCATTTATAGTCAGCTCTAAGTCAGTTGTTGGTCCAGGGGCTGTGTATCCCCAGCTCTTGCAAGAATTGCTCTTAGTTGGCTCTTAGTTGACTCTTAGTCAGCTCTTAATCATCTCTGTATCAGGGTGCTGTGGGATCTCCTGACATTGGTATGTAATGATGCAGTTTGCATTTGGGGCAGGGTTTGTTCATGGGATGTACCTCCCACTGTGTGGGATTGCTCTTGGGGGGTTCTCCCAAGCTTTCTTTAGTTTAGGACAAAGTGGGATATGGGTGGAACTAGGGACTGTGTCTCCAGATTCAGATGCAAGGTCTCTTCCTGGCCTAGGAATTCAGATGCACTCACCTCTTATTCAGCTCTGGAAGAGGGTGTTGTTACAGGTTCTCCAGATGTTGTTGTGTGATTGCATTTTTTTTAATTGGCCATATCTTATTTAATTTGCTCAATAGTTAGGTATATTCCCACAGTGTGTCTTTGTTTACTTTGTACAGTATTATAGAGCAACCATTTCATATAAACTTATAATGCATATAGGAATATAGACATTATATATATGCATTAAAGTAAATTCCAATAAACATGGAATTTATAAATAAGGCATTTTATAGCATAGTCTGTTATGTCACTCATTTGCAAGTAAGACAACAAATTGCTTTTATATAAATAGCCTGCATTTTATCACCTCAAAACTGGAAATGTTCAAAAAAATTTGTGATTAGACTTTGTTAAATTATGAATTATAGCCAACATATTATCTTTCCATTTTATGCATAAGAAAATTGAAAACAAATAACTTTGTTGATTCTGGCACTAGGCTCTACTTCAGGCTTCAATCAAATGTCTTCTTGAGTTGCAGCCATCTAATGGTTTGATTAGGGCAGAAAGACTGTCTTCTTAGAAGACTCATTCACATGTATCTAGACTGAAAACATTAGTGCTTTACTGGTTACTGATTTGAAAATTAACTTTTTACCATTTCGGTGTTGTAGAAAGTTTTCCCAGCCCATTTGGTCTGGGAGGTTTGTGACCTGGCGCGCGGTGGTGGTTGGAACCTGGTTTGTGCACCGCAGCTTTTGTCCCCCAAAGAAATTAATCACCTATCTTATTTGTATTTCTTCCCTTGATAAGCCATGCTTATCATTCTTATCCTCTGTATAGTTATTGTTAACTCTTCCACATTTTAAATTCTTTTTACTGTGTTTTTTTTTTTGATAAATACAAAATAAAGAAGGAAGAAAAAAAATAAATAAATAAAAATAAAAATAAAAAAAAAAGTAATCCAAAAAAACAAAAAAGAAATTAATCACATGCTTATATCCTTTAAACTGTTTGGCCCATATCTTAAGCACATTACTAGCTAGCTCTTTCATCTTAATTCAACCCCTTTCCATTTATCTTTCCACCACGTGGCCCACAGCCCACGGCTCACCTGGATTCCTACATGCTTCTTCTTTGGGGGACGGACGGAGACTGACTTAACTCCACCCTCCTTCTCCTACCTGGCTGCCTCTGATTCTCCACCCACTTCTACATTGCTGTGCATGGGCCAAAACAGTTCTTTATTTACATCATACAGAAAACATTCCACCACATTTAAGTCTTTGCATTACTGACAGAGCTTCCCCCTAAGCAAGTAATTTGGTAAAGAAAGAATAAGCAAGAGAAAAGCGATCATAGATTTTCATGGTCTATTCAACTTTACAACTTTTTGCTTGTAATTTATCCATTAAAAGATAAAATTTTATTTAGCTTATGGACCCTCCACCTATTTGAAGATTGAAATACCACAGATATTATGGACATAATATGTTTTAAAATATATCTGTCACAAACAATAACATGCTAAGTCAGTAGGGAGATGCTACAGATCCATCCCGATAAGAGTTGAGATCATAATCTTACCTTGAAGGAAAAAATAAACTAATATTTCTAGAATTCTTATCCAAATTTCAATAATATTGTTGCCCCCACTGAATTGGAGCCAAGAAATTTAAAGTCTGTAAAACACAGGAAATTAGTAATAGAAAATCACATCTCAAATTTCAAAATATGTATATAAGGAACATTGACACATGACTAAAACGTACTGCAATGGTAGCAGAAAATGTAACATCTTCAGAAAACTACTTCATCTTTTTGACAAGCTTTATTTCCTTTAAATTACTGTTAATTTCAGTTTTATCATCTACTTCAGAGAAGTAAAACGAAATGATGATACTACTTTGGAAACAAAATTTTACATAGACATGAATTATATTAAAAGTTTAGGGGGGTCATCATTTTTTTTTGGTTGTGAATCCCTCTCAGTATTTGTGCAAAAAAAATTTAGATATATGTATTTGCTAGTAGAATTCTCAATATAAATAGTTGGTTACTATACTTTTCTTTGAATAAATATTGTATCTCACAAGATACTTATTAGATATCTAAAACATGACAGAAATATTAAAAAAGAAAGCCACAGTGGTAACATGGACAAATAAAAGATCATCATCATCTCCATCCAAGAACTGTAATGTGATCAAAGCCTTTATTGCAAAGAAATCACCTAAAATTTGAGATTTGATCATTCTGTTGGTGAGGGAAGAAAAGCTGTCTTCCAGGATCGTTGTCTCCTTTAGCATTATTGAGTCTACCTTTATTTATCCTGTCTTATAGATTTCATCCTTTGCTCGTTTTCCCCACAGTTACCATTATAATTATATAAATAAGTAATATAAAATTAAATATTTATGAACAAAACAATAATAGTAAAGTAAATGTAAATCTTCTAAGATTGCTAGGGATTCAAAAAGACATTTTATTAAATGAGCTTTTTATTTAATTAGAGTCATGCCTACATTAATGCCTTTAATTTTTCATCCAAGCTGTAGTTTTAATCTCAGGCCAACAAGGATTTCCTACCAAATGTGTTCTTTTCACAGAATATGACTATTGCCTGCTAGATTTTCTGAAGATGCTTTAATATCAGCACAGAACTGCAAAGACATGTAACCTGTCTAGCTTTCTTCATTTACTGTAACCATCTTTTTAAAACAGTCATTGAAATGCAAGTAAAGTACTACATGGGAGTAGTAACGTCTACTTACTGTAGATGTGAGCAAGTTGGACACTCTTGGCTTAGCTATGAGAGAATCTAGGAGTCCCACATTTTTCTCAGAAACGAGATTCCAAGATAGAAGGATATACATGGAATCCCTGCTACTTCCTGGGTCTCTGGGATAAAGGATGCAGATGTCAAGGCAAGCCCTAGAGAAGCACTGCCCTGTGACTTTCTTAAACAGCCATTCTTCATTCTTATTATCTAGAACACTTAGTGTTACAGATAATAAAGTACATTTGCTTCCCCATTAGTCTCTTTAATTCTTATCATTTCATCAAAAATACTCAGTACAAAAAGTACTTGAAGCTTAGGTTTTTAAATTTTTAAATTCCACATCTAGTAACGGGAAAGATAATTTTTCAATTTATGTTTCTGAATCAGTAGTTCCTGGAGGGGCTCTGATTTCTAGGAAACACTGTATTTGGTGCAAAATAAAGACATCAACTGATATATAGTGAGGTGGGCTTGTGGAGAGGAGATACAGAGGACTCAGTTCTTACATCAGTGATCTGCTTTCTAACAAAATGCAAAAGCAAGTGAGAGAGACATCATTCATCTTTAACAAACACTTATATTACAACATATAAAGGATAATCAGACTACAACCCACAGCTCCAGAGAAGTTAGGTAACAAGGAGAACCATAAGAGGGACATATGCATTGTTCTGGGAAGAAGGAATAGATGAGATTCCCAAGTAAACACAGAGCAAGGTGGGGGGCAATAGAGGAAAGGGATAGAGGGTGAGAACACGAGGGGACAGGATGGTCAAGCTGGAGTAGTACTAAACGGGAGAGCAATGAAAGAGGTGTCTTATTAGAGGGAGATATTATGGGGTTAGGGAGAAATCTGATATTAGAGAAATTCCAGGAAAACCACAAAGATGATCCTAGCTTAGACTACTAGTAATAGTGAAGAAGGTGCCTGAAATGGCCTACTCTAGTAATCAGATTGATGAATACACTAACTGTCATCACACCGCCTTTATTTAGTAACTGAATGAAGCAAATGCAGAGATCTACAGCCAAGCACAAGACTGAGTTCAGGGAATCCAGTCAAAGAGAGAGAAGAAAGATTATATGAGCAGGTGTGTGTGGCGGGGATCAAGATCATAAAGTGGGAATCTACAGAGACAGCTGAAGCAGGCCCGTGAGAACTTACAAACTTTAGACTGACAGCTATGGAGCCTCCATGGAACTGATCTGGGCTCTTTGTATGTGAAAGACAGTGGTACAGGTTGTTCTGTTCGATGGGCCCTGGTAGTGGTATCAGGATCTATCTCTTTGCATATGCTGGCTTTTTTGGAACCCATTACCTATGGTGAGAGGCCTTGCTCAGCCTTGATACAGCGAGAAAAACTTGGTCCTGCCACAACACAATATACCAGGTTTTGCTGACTCCCTATGCCTTACCCTTTTGGAGGAAAGGATGAGGGCTGGGGATGAGAGGCTGATGGGGAATCACAGGTGAGATGAGAAGGGTATCTGTGGTTGGTATGTAAAATGAATTTAAAACTTTCTTAAATTAAAAAAATGAAGTACTTATGTTGGTTTGAATAGCAGATTGATAGAAAAAAAGCTTATAGGTTTCATTTAACTTGTTCAGAAGATATCTTTCTCATTGTCTTACATGATGTCTTCACCACTCTCCAAAGCTGATATGTAATTGAGTCAGATGAGCTAATCAAACAAGGTTTAAAAACTATGTTACTTCATTGGCTGTCTTGGCAAAGACCTTACCTTTAATCTCCACAATCTGAAGGCGAAGACAGTGGATCTCTGAGTTCTAAGACATCTTAGTTCATAGAGTGAGTTCCAGGACAGCCAGAGTTACACAGTGAAATAGTGTCTGGAAAGCAAAACAAAACAAAAATCATTTAAAAAATGTTGCTAATCAGTTTTTATGGTTTTTTTTTTTTTTAGAGAGCTATTGGGTATATCAACAATATTCCAGGGCAGGGCAGGCTATATGCCTACAATTAGACAGCCCATACAAAAGCAACTTTGAGTGTGTGTATTGGTTGGGGGGCGGTTCTTTGTTTTGTTTTGAGATTTTTATCTTAGTATTTTTGTTTGTCTATTTTGATTTTCCTTTTTTGTTTTTGTTTTAACTTATTTTTTTTGAAACAGGGAGAGAGAACATAATGCTTGACAGGAAGGTTAATGGGGAGAATTTGGAAAGATTTGGAGAGGAAAATATGATCAAAATGTATTGCAGAAGCAATTGGCTTGCTCTTCCCTGGGAAAGACTGTCTAAACTGTAGACAGAAGATTTTTATCTGTCCAGGCTCCTGCAGTACAAAGGAATCTCTTCAACCTTCAGTTCTTCCCAAAGCCACTTATACAATAATTACTCAGAGTCTTATACTAATTACTAACTATTTGGCCTATGGCTAAGGTTCATTATAACTTAACTCAACCCATTTCTATTAATCTATGCTTTACCACATGGCTAGTGGCTTACTGGTACTTTCACTCAGCTCTTTTTCTCCAGTCTCTTTACTTGGATTTTCCACCTGCTGAGCCATAGACCAAAACAGTTTCTTCATTAACCAATGGTAATAATGCATATTCACAATGTACAGAAAGACATCCCACATTACTAATTCTTAGCTGCCTGCAATTCTTTGTATAGAGTTGAGGCCTCCTGGGCTTTCCCTGGCCACTTGAGCATGACTGTTGTACTTGTTCAGCCCATGTTTAGGCAGTCAAGTTTGTTGAGACTTTCAGGGTGGAGCTTCTGACATGACAATCTCACAGCAAACTCCATGATCCTCTGGCTCTTATGATCTTTCTATTCCCTGTTCCTCAAAGTTCCCTGAGCCTTAGCTGTGGGAGTGATTTGAAGACATCCAATAATCAATTCTGACAGCATACATACAAGTAACATTACAGACTGAGCAGGTTGTATTTAGGTCTATGCATACAAACACACACACATATGTGTGTGTGAATGTGTGTGTATATATATATGAACACATGTAACAACAATTAGTGAAAATGATGCTATAAATTTGGCAGAGGGCAAGAAGGTATATGGTTCAATTTGAAAGGAGCTTAAGCTCGTGTCTATTTTCCCTTTCCTAAGCTTTCTGTCCAATGATTATTTAATATCACTATACTTCTATACCAAGAAGTATCATCATATTAGTAATGAGAATTCCCAGAATAAAAGCTAAAGCATAAACAATTATTCTCTATGGAATGAATTTCCATAGATGTCATTATATGTGTACAAATGGATTTAAACTGAGTCATTAGATGAAGTCAATATTAAATAAATTAGCAAGCTGTCAATCAAAATGATTTGGAAGGAAAAAATACTTTGAATAATTTTAGTCCACAGTCATTTTATAGGCATCAACAGTTAGCAAAAGTATCTTTGAGTTTCAAGTATCTTTTATTATACAAGACATTTTACCTTAAGATACATGTCATGTCCTACAGAAAATGTTAGTGTTATAAAATAATAAGTTTTCCTTACCAAAAAAGCTTATGAAAATCAGCTAGTATATGGTTTAAAATGTGTCTTATCTACTAAAGTAGTCACAATAAAAAAATAGCCAATATAAATGAATTGTATTGTTAGTAATGAATCAAATTTCCCATTTTCCATAAAAAGTAGACTATCTCAAAATCTGAGCCAGAATAAAGAAAATTTAAGTGGCCCCTTTTCTAACCTCCCTTTAAAAGTTAAGAATATATACTATAATTAAATTCTAATAATTAAGGGAAATCAGAGTATATTCCTAGAAAAAAGTGTCAATGAAAATAATATGGTAGAAATACCATCTTTCAAATTAAAAGAAATTACTTAAAGTGGAAAAGAACCCCTTTTCCCACTTTATTTCCCAAGCATATAACTTCCAAAAAGACAGTTTTTGAAACTTGATCTAAAATAAGAATCTTACTCTGACTATATCAGCAGTTGATTGTGGGGCCTCGGGCTTTGCTGAGAGCTGCCCAGCCCTCTTCCTCATTTCACCTTTAGTAAATGTGAGTGCAGAATCTTTTTGATTATCTCTTGATGTAATCTATGAACAAGTTTTACAGAACATCATAGCCTTTTATAAAGCCAGCTTTGCCTGATAATCAGATGAAACCATACAGATTAGTGGAAACAATTGTTATATTTATAGTTAGTTTTGCTAATTTTTATGTATAAGCATGGTTTTTTTAAATTTGCAATATTCATTTCAGGCATGGGGTCATAATTCTTGATGTGTAGCAGGGAGAACTGGACATTCAGTGAATAAAAATGGAAATCCAATGAATATGTAATATGCTAAGCCAAACTCTTCACCAGAGACACACCATTTATAATCCTCAGTTCTTCAGTTAATACACAATTATAATTAAACCATGTGCATTTAATTTGCATTGTCAATGCTCTTTGCCTGATAATGTTTTAGTTTTATCCTGTTTTTCTCAAGTACCATGTTTTTTCAATAATACCAATTTTGCTTTAGTGAAATGATGTCTGCTTTCACAGAGAGATGTTCTTTGATAGTAACAGAATCCATAAAACACTTTAAAAAAATTAATGAAGGCATTTGCAAAGCATGGGCTGTTTCATCAGAATGTACCTAGTTTATTTTACAATGGAAAAATTGCTGAGACTTAGAAAGCATTCTGATTGGATCATGAATATTCTAACGGGGTAGAGTAATCTCTGAGAACCACAGCTCTCCACTAAAGCTGCTGTTCAACATTCTAAAGTGTGGAATTCATTTTCCTAAAGCACAAAAGAGCTCCCTGCAATAAAGATTTTTTATAATAGCAATAAGGCAGCTCAGTGGGGTGTGGTTTTCATAAAATAATTACATTTTTGAGGAGCTAATATTTGGTCTTATGTATAATATACAGCATATGATGACATGCTGAAATCATGTGCTCCATTCAGCTCTCACCCTCCATTATTCAATGGACACTTTCAAAAATTATACACTACAATGAGCTAAATGATAAGTAAACTAGGAGACCCATGAAAAAGTACTGGTGCTGGACCACATCATGGTGTCTTTTTTATCTTTACATAGAAATTATTATAGCTTTGCTTAGCATCTCAGGTTTACTGCTACAAAGTGTAGTTAGTTAGATCAAGGAAACATTCAGGTTAGTGATATGGACTACATACTCAAATTAGCCACTACTTGTCTAGGTAGTTCTGTTATAATCCTATATTGCTTGGTTTAAATAAAGGTATGTCGTGTTAGTATTAATAAACATTTATGGCCTGGTTTGTTAGCAAAGGGCATAGCCAACTTCAATATTTGGAGCCTTGTCTGCAATATATAGTCTGATGGGCCCAATTTTGCAACTAGATTTGTATGAGCAGGCACTCCTAGCCTCTCCACTATTGCTGCCCCATCTAAGGTGAAGAAAATGGAAACAACAGAGGACCCTGAGGAGTCTGATGATGGCATGGGCTTTCATCTTTTTGACTGAACCACTTTTGTTAACATGCCCAATAAAAAAGCTAAAATTGGATTTTGCAGAATGCATGAATTTGGATTTACACCAGAAAAAAATCCAGAATACATTCTAGTATTAAATACAATCTTTCAAATTCTCACACCTGTCATCTTTATTTGCAGCTTGTCTGAAACTATTGAAGTTGAGTTGTTAGTAGGGTGTATCTTTTGCTTCGTGTTGTTAAAGAGACTTATATATTTCACATGTATCAGTGTTTAGACAGAATATTAAGGAAATATATAGTTGGGACCTATAAATGTCAGTTGTATGAAGGGTTTTTTATTTATTAGATACTTATCTAAAGCTGTGCTAAACCCATATGCTTTGTGGGCATAACTCTCTGTTTTGACATTATGGAATAAATTTTTTAAAGTTGCTTTGAAATGCAGCATAATTGAAAATTCCATTGTAAGTAATGTCATATTTCCTATGTTGTAGAAAATAAATGCATAGTTTAAAATGTTATTTATTTTAAAAATAATGCCATTTTGGTTCACTTAACTCTTATAAAAGATAAATGGCATGTTTTAAGTTAGTAGTGCAATTAACCGAAGTTTTAGTCCATGTCCAAAGTTAGATGTTCTTTACTTAATTTTGGTTGCAAGAAATATAATGATCTATAAAAGCATGTATTAATAAAATGCCAAGCATGAAATGCAATCAGTGTGTTACTTTTGTCTACAGTAACAAAAATAATACTAATGAATTTTTTAGCCATGACATTCTGGGAATGTTAAGTATTGTTATACTGAATGATTTTGGTTATGAAACATTATGAGAAAATGTTTCAACACCATGAACAGAAATAACCTTTCCTTTTTATCATGCATTCTACAAAAGTGTTCTGCAAAATTTTAAAGAAGAAATTACATCGAACCTTGTTAAAATGCAGATGTAATAAATTGGACATGATGTTTAAAAATCTTCTCTTTAAAATGAAGATTTTTAAACATCATGAGAAGGTTCGGGAGTTAAGAGTGCCTTCCACTCTTGCAGAGGACAAAGTTCAGTTCCCAGCAGCCATGTTGGGCAACTTAACCCTCCTGTAAATTCAGTTCCAAGAGACACAATGCCTTCTGCATGCCGTAATAGGAAAACTCATCAGTATACCCCACCGCACACACATACATACACACACAATTTAAAAAATAAAAAATCTTCATTTTGACCCAGTGCTCAGATAGTAACAGAGGCTCACAGGAAGCTTGTTTCACACAGTGCTACAATTTCACATCAGTCTTTTCTTTGGATGTTTTAGGTATTGGTGAGGGGTGAATTATGTTCCCCCAACATTCTTATGTAAGCATCAACAACTGTATGTAGAAATAGAGCTTTAATAAAGATAATTTAATTCAATGTTATCCTAAGTGTGGAAGCCTGAATCGACTGGAGAACTCTCCAACACTGAGGAAACAATACTGAGACGCTAGAAACCAGAAGCGAGCCCTCCTCAGAAACCTAATGAGCCAATATCATCATCATGGGCTCCTTGTAGAAACCCACAGATGAGGAAATGCCTTTGGGCTGCTTGAGCCATCAATGTGCTTTTCTTTGTAGCAGCAGATCAAATTTAGGTGGTTAGATTTTGTGTTCTTCATGTCCTCACATGACCTGATTAAGCCAAGCCAACTGGAAACAAAGTGGGTGTAAACGGAGGCTATGATTACTGTTGCTTTATATTCACTCGTTCTATGAATCAACATTACTATACTGAACTAGAACTGTGGTTTCCTCTTTGCAAAGAAGGTATTAAATGTTCATTGATTAATGTATTACACCTGTAACAAAGTAAAGGGATCATCTTAAATAAAAAAATATGGATTTCAAATGGACTCCTTATATTAGCACAATGACATTTGCATGTCTTCCCACCCTGCATCTTAACCAGGAAAGGGTATATAACTAAAAGCAGTTATTATGACTTTTCAAGCCCTGAAATATAGAGGTAGCTATCCTGGCTACTGCCAATCAGCCTCCAGAACTTTTGTACTACAGACTAGGACATCAGTCTTCAAGCACCAAGAAAATAAATTATAGTAGGTCCTAACAGCAAACTGAAGAGATCTATTGAGGAACATGGCTATACAGAATATATTAGGAATTTTATAGGAACACAAAAGCCATGGGGACAAAATTTCTGTTGTACAAAGCAGAAATTTGCTTAAGGAATCTATTTAATTTTTACATATAGTCAGATTGACTGCTGTGTAGTAGATGTCAAATAAAATTGACATTGCTAAGGAAATCCTAAATAAATAAATTAGCATTGAAATATTAGCAAAAATATAAGTTTTGTCTTTTTATTTTTTAACCATTATTGAAAGCTGTGCTGTTATCTATATGGAGTATTTTCCTCTTTTCAGAAAAAAAAAATATCTATTTTCAGAAAGTTCCAGAAACAGCTTTTACAAAGACCATATGCACTATGCACAAAGCAGGCAAATTAAAATGAGGTTATTGAGGCCAAATATGCTAAGCACAAGAGCTAGTTTAGTGGCTGTATTGACCTCCATTTGGCAAGATTTATTGATAGCAATTCTAGCTCAAAACAAAAGAATTTTTCATGTTGCAATGTGTAGCTTTGTGGGTAGTTTTCTCATGAACAAGCACAGGGTTGTTTGTGCATGAATATTTCTTGTAATACCCAGACAAAGGTGAAAAAGCCACAATGTGATATATGTATCTTTGCACTGACCCATCTTTTCTATTGGAAAGGACATATGGGGAAGATTTTTTTCTCCCCATTTTCCTCTGCTTGAGTTTCTTACAATCAACTGCTTTATATTCTAAACTCTGTATGTAAAAATATGTCAAATTTGATTCTGTTCATGATACTATATTGTCCTATATAAACTTTGGAAATCTTTGCAAAACAAATTTTCAAAAGTTCAGAATGTATGTTGTGCTGAATTAATGAAAAAGAACAAAAAGTTTCTTTTTACCACAATAGTAATCTTTTGTTGAAAAGGGGGCAGATGCCCATTTCCTGTAGAGAATTATGAACTGGAACACACAGCTGCCAGCTTTGACTCTCTGCCATGAGCACTGGAGTGTTGTCTTATCCCTTGGTACCGGGGAGGAGAGGGATGTCCTACAGCTCTGATTCTCCTTACATCTACCTTTACACCACAGAAAAATTTCCCAAAGGTTTACATGTGCTCCATGTTTAATTCTATCACTGCAGGGTACTATGCACATAACCTTAGTTACTCTTGACCCATTCAAGGGCTTCCTTTAGATCAACAGTGCTTCTCTTTTCCTTGGTTTGATGTAAATTAGTCTGTGCTTATTGGAAAGCAATTGTTGAAAAGATTTTTGTAACTCATTTGTATGACTTCTTTCAATGTAAACTCAACAGCTGCTTTCGACTTAAAAAAAAAAAAATGATTCTAAGCGCACTCTTCCAAGATATGTGCAATGTGTGATTTTTGTTTGTTTGGGAGGATTTTGTTGCTCTTGTTATTTTGGTATTTAGTTTCTAGTTTTTAGGTTCTTTCATTTAATAAACATAAAAATTTTGTTAGCATCACAGAGTAAAATATCCATTGTCATTATGTAGCAAATCATGTGTGAAATTTCATATTTTAAACAAAGCAGTTTCTGAGATACAATGCTTTCTCCTTTGAAACAAAAGAGTCGCTGAAAATTTTAAGCTATTCTATATCAAAAAAAGAGACTTTCCCCTGAAACTCTTTTGGGACTGTGTTTTGAAATCTGCAGATGTTTCTAGATGCCTTGTTTCATCACAACAATAAGTTTCAACAGTTTTATTTTCCAATATTTTACTATCTGTAAATTAAACTATGAAGAGAAGAGTCAGAAATTCTTCTACAAATTCAATAAAACCATATATCTTAAGTGGAACATAAGCAACAAACAGAAATTTTGCTTGGTGGGAAAGTTGTGAGCCAAATATCCTGCCTTTTTATAGTATTTCCATTTGACATTTATGCTTTTTATTCTGCTGCTTAACAGCTGGGATAGGGAAATGAAATGCAGCTAAAAGGCCCATTTGGCTTCTTGAATTAGGAGCATAGCAGGATGCACTCCAGGGAGGTTGCACTGTTCCTCTAGAGAAGGAAGGTTGGCTGTGAGTGTGAGTGCCTTCTTCCTTCAACTGTGACTAGAAAGCCATGCCTTACTGGTGTTCTCAGACCAGAAGAACAAACCTCTACAGTCCCACTGTAGATAGAAGTCCTGGGTTTATGTACCATGTTCCTTACTCTTGCCTTTCCCATTATGCATTTGCCAGAGGATGGCACTTTGATTTGTCTGAAATAACAGCCTTCCATAAAGAAAGCCATTTTTCTACCTGTGATTATCAGATCCGTTCATACTGGAAAGGCACAGCATTTGATATTTCTTGTCAGAATGAGATTGAACTTTGTTTTATTGCTATGGAAGGGAGGTGGCATGATGGGATTTTAAAACTGATAGCTGCTACTCTTGTCTTAGCATTGAAACATCTGCTAAAAACTGAAGAATGCCATGGCAAAAGAAGTTAAAGTGAGTATCAGGACATGTTCAAGGTCTGTCTACACCTGGATCTGTGAGATGCATAGATATGATGAGAAAAAAATTACACTTGGGAGAAGGAAAGGTGCATGTGACAGTCATTTGAACCTGTGAGGGGAACATCAGTCAGGCTCTCAGGTAAAAAACAAAATGAAGCAGGTAGTTTTACCAAAATAGTTTTCTTTTTCAGTACAAAACAACTTTTAATAAGTTCTTGTGTGTTCTAAGACTGCAGTCAAATAGTCCATAAACACACACACAGTCCTCATGTGTATTCCATTGCCTGATCTCCGAGAGCTCAACTATAGACAATGCTACTCTGTAAGAAGCAGCAATAATTCACTAGAATTTACTTTGTTAGCAACAGGAAGGGGAGCATTTTCATTACTCTAAAGTTTTAGACTATTAATCCTTTAAGACTGGGGAAATTTTTATAATGTTAGCTGCTCTGGAGAAAGGGCACTGAAGAGTCATTAAATCATTAGGAAGAGACCACACTCAAGCTTATGCTGTAGAAGGAGCATTGAATATATAAAAACAATAACACCAAAAAGAATCAAGAGTATCCTGCTTACTCTAAGATAAAACGGGGCTGGCCAACCTTAACAGTGACTGTGAAAACCAGGTGGACACAGGAACATGAGGGTGACCAAGAACAAAATCTAAGCAACAGCACTACAGAGTCATAGCCCCTGAGAAGTGATTTGCTAAAGTGAATTTAGGAAATATTTCTACTTTATTTTATTATTTTACTTTTTGCCCATAAGAAAAATTGACAAAGCACCAGATATTCTTCCCAAATATCCTAAAAATATTAAAATAGTCTGTTCTCACATATAAACCTTATGAATTGGCTAAGGAGATTGATTAACTGACATTCCAGAGGACCCAAGTTCTAGTCCAAACACTCTGGTCAGACAATATCTTTGTAACCTCAGCAGCAGGGCATCTAACACTTTTGGCCTTTACACTTACACATGCACACACTTACACAAAGATGCTCATTTACCTAACTTTACATAAAATAAGTCTTTAAAATAAACAAATTAGATTGGTACCATATATTTATAATTTTGCAAGTGAGAACTTCTTGCCTAACCAGGACCCCATTCTCAGGAAGACCATGATTAATTAGAACTAGCACGTTCTATATTGGGACCTCTCCCTTTTTTCTAAAGAATCTGTGTAGCCAATGAGGAGTCAATTCCCAACTGCATATTAATTCATCTGAATACTCTTCAAAATTTTTAAGCTATCTAGATTAGTATTGTTCCCATTATGCCAATAATTGAGAGAATTATTTCTTTCTGTATTTTTTTTTTACCATGTAATGCAAACTTCAATCATCTAACACAGGAACAAGTCTATTGTTTTCTAAGGAATGTTGATAAATAGGTCACTAAAGAGTCACCTCAGTATTTAAAGTGAGGTAGTGGTAAGGGCAGATTTTACAACAACAATAGATGGTAACAGAGAATTCAATCGGACATTAGAATAGAATGATGGGAAACGTGGAGGTGATATTACAGCTGTATGCTCAGATATAACACTGTGGTCTTTATTTCCTTTTTCATTTTAGTGGAAATGGATTCTTGTTTTAATATCATATATCCTAATTCTGTTGGTTTTTTTTTCTCCCTTTATTCAGCTCAGTCCTCCCCATCTCCCCTCCCATCTGGATTCATTCACTTTCAGCCTCTCATTAGTAAAAAGCAGGCTCCTAAGGGATAGCAACAAAACATAGCAAATTAAATGTAATAAGATAAAACACAAACTCTCACATGAGAGTTAAAGAAGACAAACCAACAGAAGTAAAAGAGCCCAAGAGAATTCACATGAACTAGAAATTCATAAACACAATAAACTGGAAACTATACTATGTACACATGAAAAGAACCTGGTACAGACCCATGTGCACACTGTGCATGCTGTTCAGTTTCTGGGAGTTCATATGAGCATTGGATATGTTGATTTAGGGGGCCTGTTTTTTTTGGTGTCTCCTGCATAGCCTCTTGCTACTATACTCTGATTCCTCAATGGGTTCCCTGAACTCTGAGGGTATTCTATTCTATTTTCAAAAAAATAAAAAATTAAGAAGACAAAGAAAAATAAGTCTTGAATCATAAAATAAAAACAAAAATTTACAATTTGGAGGGATCTAATTATTAAAGCAAAGGTTTATAAGAACTCTAATTTTCAAGTGTGATATTGTGCTTGTCCTGACCTTGTGTTGTTATGTTCTACTTTCCTTTTCACTCTTACCTGGTCAGTCATCAATATAAACTTCGAGGAAGATGAGGTAATACTCAGACTTGATCTTTTTATGGGGATGAAGGAGTGAGGGTATGAAGCAAGAGGTGGGTGAAAGATGGGTTCTGTATGAGATCCGAAGTTTAAAATGATGACATACAGGACTACATAGTTAGTTCTAGTTCTTGCCAATTACCCTGTGAGATCAATGTTACTATTAGAATCACATCATGGAAGGGTAAACAGGCACAGAAAGGCAAATGGCTAAGCCTTAGCAGTAGTTGACTGCCAATTAAAGGCTAATTTTTACAGTGTTTAAAATTATTGTCTGCATATATTTCCTAGGCATTGTGAATGCCTAAGTAGGTTATGTTTATGTTGATTTGGTTGAGTGTATTGAGATTTAAGAGACTGTAACTACCTCAACACTGAGAATTACAAATACAGAATCAGGATTCGAATGCAGGCAAGCTGATTCTAAAATGCCTGTTCTTAAAAGTCCACCCAACTAGCACTGCATTTCCCCCAGAAATACTCAAGGCAGGGGCAGTGGCATAACAAGAAGATCTGTAGAATGCTTGACTCAGACCTAACACACTATTTGTACTAATCTGTCTCTGTGCAAAGACTGGATCCATTGATCTAACCCTAATTGTGCTTTGAACAGTTTCTCAAAGACTATTGAATGAATCATCTATCAACTGAGTGAAGTCCTGTGCTAGTAAAGAATGGCTTTCCTTTTTTTCTTGTTTGTTTGTTTAGAGACCACTAGTGAGTGAGTACATCCCCTGCTTATCTCTCTGAGTTTGTGAGACTTCGCTCAGGAGGATATTCTCCAAATCCATCCATTTGCCTGCAAATTTTAGGATATCATTTTTTCTTATTGCTGCGTAGTATTCCATTGTGTAGATGTACCACAGTTTGTTAATCCATTCTTCAGTTGAGGGACATCTAGGTTGTTTCCAGGTTCTTGCTATTACAAATAATGCTGCTATGAACATAGTTGAGCTAATACCTTTGGAGTGTGAATGTGCCTCTTTAGGGTATATACCCAG
>PVIH01027447.1:0-16933 GCA_004025045.1 Sigmodon hispidus | reverse complement strand
ACACAGACACACACACACACACAGACACACACACAGACATACACAGAGATACACACACACAGACACACACACAGAGACACACACACACAGAGACACAGAGATGCACACAGATACACACACAGAGACACACAAACACACACACACAGACACACAGACACAGAGACACACACACACAGATACACACACACAGATACACACACACAGACACACACAGACACACACACACAGAGACACACACACAAAATAGTTAACAAAACAAGGGCTGCTCTATAGCCCAGGTTGGCCTCAGACTTAGGTTGCCTCATGCCCCCAGTCCCAAGCACTGGAATTCTAAGCTTTTGCCACCATGTCTAATGTGAGTGAGCACACACTGGCAGAAACAGTGTGTTTCAGTGTCTGACTGATTTGTTGGTGACCATAACTACATGGGTCATGACTACCCTGAATAAGAAAGGAAAGGGATATAGTTGACTGAGTGTCATCAGGAAGGGGCCCCAAGGTTTTCAGTGACTCAGCAGCCTGCATCAGCCTTGCTACAGTACCGAGGGAGGGAGCACTGGATGGAGGCAGACGACTCTGTACTAATCACCCCCTTTTGCGTTGCAGGTTCTCTTCTTATTTCTGGTGGCTTCGACAAGACTGTGGCTATTTGGGATGTAGGAGATGGCTACCGGAAGTTATCATTGAAGGTACAAGTGCCCGCATATCATAATGAATCTAACTTTATTTATTTATTTATTTTTGCAGGGGGTAGGCAAGGGGGAGGAATAGGGTCTTGCTATGTAGCCCAGGTTAACCTCATGTAGTCCAGGTTAACCTCAAATTTATGGCTTTTCTGTTTCAATCTCCCTAAAGCTGAGACTATGGGTGTGGTCTGCCACTCCTGATGGTGTGGCACCTGATATTGAGGCTAAGGCAATGAGACAGACCTAGACAAGGCCAGCTGCAAATTAACCACCAACAGCAATGAGAGTGTAGAGTGATGTGATGGAAAGGCTCTTAGGGGCTATCCCACAGCAGCTGATTGCAGATAGGGAAGAACCCAAGATCCCATGCAGAGACTCGGATCACCATGAGGACTTGTCACAGCTGCAGGGTTTCCGCATTCCAAAGTCTCTGAGGTTAGCAGGGTGTTATCTAGCCAACACAAGAATTCAGGCTGGAGCCCTGTCCCCTTGGTGCTGTCTCTCAATCACCTGTGACGTTTAGCCCCTGAGTCCTCAGGGCCCCTGTGTCTGCACCTTCTTCAGTAGCATGAGTCCACCCCACCCCTATTCAACACACCCAAGGCTAGTCCACCTGAGCTGAGTTACGGCAATGGGAATCTCCTTTCTAGCAAACAACTCCACGCTGAATGCTAGCCCCACTGGGCTTAAAATCCCTGTCTTCTCTCGGATTGTTCTAGACTCTCTCTTCTCTGCTTTCTATGCTTCCATCCTTTCATAGAGAATGTAAAGGGTATTTTTATTCTCAGATTGTCACTGTGTGCTTCTAATGTGTGTGTGAAGACACACACGTGGCACCATGCACATGTGGAGATCTGGGAGAGAGCTTTGTGGGTGAGTGAGTTCTCTCCTCCTACTGGGAGATCAAACCCAGATCTCCAGGCTTGTGTGCTAAGTGTTTTACTCACTCAGTCACCTCCTTTGCCTTTTTCTGAGCACTGCAACCCAGACTCTCCTGTTCCTTTTCTTCTTCCCCTCCTCTGTGGTCGCCTCACTCTCCATCAGCAAAATGACAGAGCGGGTAATTATGACAAAGCAGAGTCAGACGTCATAGAGCAGTAGTATCTGTCGCTTCCGGTTTTATATTATTATTATTATTATAAAGACAGGGTTTCTTTGTATAGCCCTTGCTGTCCTGAAACTCACTCTGTAGACAAGGCTGGCCTTGAACTCACATGGATCTACCTGCCTGTGCCTCCTGAGTGCTGGGATTATAGGTGTGTACTGCTGCCGCCACCACCAGCTCCAGCTGCGGGTTTTATTTTGGCCCCAAGAAAAGGAGTTTCTCCTTTGCTTAAGTCACTGTGGATGACTCTGGAGTCCCTGAAAGCCCAAAGCCTCTCTTCTATTGAGCCTCTGAAAGGCACTTTCTTGAGTAACACAGGCAAGGGAATATCTGGGACCAGATAGGGATACAGTTTTTTATCTCCTTCCTCTGTTGAGCACTGTGGTATGATTTTCAAAAATACATACAGTGACCTGATGTAGGCACAAAGCACCCATCTTTGGGGCTTGTATCCTGCCTTCAGTGTTAATGGAACCAAGGGTGTGCTGTGGCTTCCTGACTTTTTGTTTCTGTTGTATTTATAAAGCATTTCTCCTAGGTCTTTGTTAAATGATTTTTTTGTTCAGGGCCATGATGACTGGGTGACGGATGTTGCTATTAGCAACGACAAGAAATGGATCGTCTCTGCATCAAAGGTAAAAGCAAGCAAGCTGGCGGACTTAAAATGTTTATTATATTGGTCAGAACGTGAGACAGTGAAAGTGGTCCATACCACGCCTGAAATTCCTGGGTGCTCTGGACTTGGGTTTGCCTGCCTGTAATTCCATCATTCAGTTGGAGACTGAGGCAAGAGGATTGTCATTGAGATTGTCTATTAGGGAAAGGTTACCTCCTGCAAAGCCTGGCAACCTGGGGTTCAACCCTCAGGACCCACACAGTGGAAAGAAAGAACAGATTCCTAGAAATTATATGCTAATTACCATACATATGTTGTAGCATGCTCCTACCCATAGCCTCCAACATATAAATAAATGAAAGTTGTTGTTTTTGTTTGTTTTTTCAAGACAGGGTTTTTCTGTGTAGCCCAGGCTGTCCTGGAACTTGATTTGTAGACCAGGCTGAACTAGAGCTCAGAGACCCACCTGCCTCTGCTTCCTCTCCCCAGTACTGAGATTAAAAGGTGGTGGTGCATGCTTTTAATCACAGCACTCAAGAGGCAGAGGCAGATGGATCTCTGAGTGAGTTCAAGGCCAGCCTGGTCTACTGAGTGAGTTCCAGGACAGGCTCCAAAGCAACAGAGAAACCCTGTCTCGCAACAAAACAAAACATAACAAAACCAACCTAACAAAAACCCCTCCAAAATCAAAAAGCAAAAATTGTAAGTGGACAGGCTCCGGTATAATATCTGCACCTAGGAAGCTGCCCAGGAATATAGTCCTTCCTCCCATCTGTGAATATGGGGACTGCCATGAGGATCTGGCTGGTACCCTCAGTGTTTGAGCTTTGCTGGAGAAGGGGCAAGCCTGGCTGTGAGCAGCAGAGCCAAGAGCGGGCTTTGGAGGGCAGACACCATCACAGCTAAGCAGCAGTGTCCCAGGTGGGTCCTTCCCCCTCGACAATACTCATCTGGGGACACCCATTCTAGAGGCACAGAACAGCTAGCCCCTCACCCCAGAGGCTGTCCCCCAGGAGAGGGCATGGGAGAAGTGGGGGCTCCACCTTGACCTCTGACCTTATAGAGCATTTTGTTTGGAATGTTGGAGGTTCCTAGGTTTGGGAACCATGGTCAAGACTTGACCTAATAAGCAGTTTTCCTTTGTGACAGGGTCTTGCTATGTAGCCCAGGCTAACTTCCAACTGATGCTTCTTGAGTGATGGGATGGTAGGCGTTCACTGCAGAGCAGCATAGGACAGACATTGCAGACTAAAACACTTGACAATGTGCAATGGAGGTTGTATGCCCAGGTGTCACTATGTAACCTGAAAAGTGTTGTGGTTTTTCAAAATTCTGTTATTTTGTATTTTTTACTTTTTTTCAAAAACACTTTTATTCATTTGCCTTGGTGTTTGCCTGGAACTGGAACTACAGACAGTTGTTAGCTGCCATGTGGGTGCTGGGAATCGAACCCGGGTCCTCTGGAAGAGCAGACGGTGCTCTTAACCGCTGAGCCATCTCTCCAGTCCCTGTATTTTTTACTTTTATGTTATATATTATGTCGCCATTTAAATAAAACAAGACTAGGTAAGTTTACATTAGAGTAACAGGCAACAGGACTATTTAAACATGCTTTTTAAAAAGTGTAAAACACTTTGATATACTAATATTTTAATGATATCATATTATAATGTTATGTGATATTATAATAAAATAATTGTTGTATGCTATCATATTATATGTGAAATGTATTGCATATTAAACATAATAGATTATATGTCTAATATATTCTATAATGCATGTCATACTATGTATTATAATATAACATGTTAGATTAATTAAATATCCAATAAAGATGTGATCATATGTGCACATTATATGACACATATCTTAAAATACATGGATACTATATTAAATGAGTATATAATTATCTTATTTTTATAGACTATATTATTACATATTTTTGCTTGGTTGTTTGAGACAGGGTCTTACCATATAGTCCAGGCTGGCCTCAGATTCATGACCCTCCTTCCAAGTGCTGGATTATAGATGTCACCACTTAACCATTGTTATGTAATTACAGTATAAAGACATAATATTATTTTTGAAAAGAGAACATAAACACAGTTACTAAACAGATGCTACTTACATCCCATTTCTTGAAAAATGGACACCCATGGTGGTACATAACTGTAATCCCAGCCCCTAGAGTGTTGCACAGGTTCAATATAATCCCTATCAAAATGCCAATAGCTCTCTCAACCTCCCAAAATTGCAAAATTGGTCTTCAAGTTCATAAGGAGCCCATAGAGTCTTTGAATACCCCAAGCAATCTTGAATGGTAATATTGACAATAATGGTATAGGTGGGCTCATACTCCTCAAATTCCAAAGTTAACTAAACGCATGATAGTTAACATGTTGATAAGTGGCATTGGGATAGATAGTTCATTGGGACAGAGCAGTCAATTGATCAGTAAATCATGACATATTTGATCTGATCATTTTGTGCCACCACCGCTCGGTGGAGAAGGGACATCTTCACACCTGATATTAGGAAAACTGGACATTTCCATGCAAGGAATGAAACTGACCCCTTGCCTTATACTGCATACAGCTGCCCTTCCCTAGCTGTGGGTTTCAACACAGAGATTCAGCCAACCTGGATTGAAAATATTAAAGAAAAAAATCTCATTGGCATAGTGGTGCACACTTTTAATCCCCACACTCAGGAGGTAGAGACTGGTAGATCTCTGTGAGCCTACATAGAGAAACCCTGACTTTCAAGGTAGGCAACACACACACACACACACACACACACACACACACACACATACACCACACACCACCACCACCACACACACCCCAATACACCCTAAACCAAACTGTATCTATACTGGACACACACAGACCTTGTTTCCTTTGACATTATCTCCTAAACAAAAGCCTCCCATTTGCAGTCTCTCAGGCACTACATTCAATCTAGCAATGATTTAGAGAATATAGGAGTATGGATATAAATTACATGCAAATACTTTACCATGTTATGTGGAGGACTTGAGCATCTTAATGTTAGTATTCTTCATTGTGGGATGTCTGGGAGCAATTCCTCATGGACACTGAGGGACCACTCTACAAAATAGACCTAAACTTATGAGCTAGATTTTTAAGAATATGAAGGACACTTTGGTGAGTTTGCAGTGAGTTCAGGAATATGGCCACAAAGCCTAGACAATATGGAGTTTAAGAGACGGCTCTGTGGTTAAGAAGACTGGCTGCTCTTCTAAAGGATTTGAGTTCCATTCCCAGCACTAACATGGCAGCTCACAACCATCCGTAACTCCAGTTCCAGGGCATTCACAGGCTCCTGTGTGCAGGTGGTGCATATAAAGGTTCACACATTTACATGAGACTATCTAAAAGTATTTAGAACAAGGAAACAATTAAAAATAGAAAAATTGGATTTCATCAGAATTAATAACTTTTTTGTGTGTGTGTCAAAGGCTAGGCATGGTAGGGTACAGTGGGACACACGGGCAATCTCAGAACCTGGGAGGCCTAGGCAAAATGGACAGGTTCAGACCAGCCTGGGCTGCACAGAAAGACTGTTTCAAAAAACAAACAAAATGATACCAAATGGTTTGGGGGTAAACAGTATATAAATTTGTGTTATTATTCATTTTGTCTGCTTTCCTTTCAAAAGATAGAATCTCATATATCCCAGTTTGGTCTCAAATTTCGTACATAGCCCAGAATGGACTCCTGGTCCTCCAGCCTCTGCCTCCCGAGTGCTGGGGTTACAGGTGTGTGTTGCCATGGTTACTTTATTCCCCTGTCCTATCCTCAGCCTCAATACACTGTAAAGTTAGCGCTGCTCTCCTCCCATACCTTCTTAAAAATACACGTTTCTGACAAGCTAACATTGTAACATCATTTCAAAGGCCAGAAATGGTGATAGCCAAATTGTAGATGCATGCTCAGGAAAGATGTCACCATCCATTTCTTTTTCTTTTTTAAAAAGATTTATTTATCATGTATACAACATTCTGCCTCCACTATGCGTATGTGCCAGAAGAGGGCACCAGATCTCAAGACAGATGGTTGTGAGCTGGCATGTGGTTGCTGGGGATTGAACTCAGGACCTCTGGAAGAACAGTTGATGCTCTTAACCTCTGAGCCATCTCTCCAGCCCCCATTACCTTCCATTTCTGGAGTAAAAATTCATCAAGGAACTGGAGAGACAGCTCAGTCAATAAGACATTTGCCTTACAAACATGAGGGCCCAGGTTCAGATCCCAGAACCCCCATGAAAGCGAAGTGCGGCTCTGGGATGGGAGAAAGGCAGGCCTCCCCATTCATCTTTTCACCGTGTGTTGAATGTGCAGATGAGTTTAGAAAACTTGAAGCTGGAAGGGCTGGCACTTGCCCTTGATCCCAGCACTCAGGAGGCAGAGACAGGTGCATCTCTGAGGGTTTGAGGGCAGCCCGCTCTACAGAGTGCATTCCAGAAGAGCTGAGGCTACACAGAGAAACCCCGTCTCACAAAACTAAACAATAGACAAAAACCCAATGACAACAAGAGGAAAATCTGGTTGAATTTAGGTAGCTCCCACAAGCCTTTGCTCTATGTTTTTCTTCGTTTTTATTAAAATCTTCACAGGAGGCCAGAGGAGGATTTGAAGCTCCAGTGTTGAATTAAAAGTATCCAAAAACTGAAGGCAGAGGGGTAAAATACGTGCATATAATTCGCATGCATGCACCACATGCATACAGGGCCCTCAGAGGCCAAAAAGGGGGCTTATGAGGTTGTGAGCTGCCATGTGGGTGCTGGGATGCGAACTCCAGGCCTTTGCAAGAATAGCAAATGCTCGGGACTAGAGAGACCACTCAGTGGTTAAGAGCACTGACTGTTCTTCTAGAGGACCTGAGTTCGATTCCCAGCAACCACATGGCAGCTAAGAACTGTTTGCAATTTCTTACATACATTTCATACATGCAGGCAAAACACCAATTCACATAAAATATAAAAAAAATATATTAAATGCTCATAACCCCTGAGCTGTCTCTCCAGTGTGTTCTTTTGCTTGCTTGTCTCTGACTTTCTGAGAGGTTTTTTTTTTTTTTTTTTTTTTTTTTTTTTTTTTTTTTTTTTTTTTTTTTTTTTTTTTTTTTTTTTTTTTTTTTTTTTTTTTTTTTTTTTTTTTTTTTTTGTGGAGTCCTAGAGCCTGAACTGGCCACAATGCCAGAACTTAACAAACTTCTTGACACACTGTAGAAACTGACTATAGATAAAACCTGCCACCTCTCCTGTGTAGGAGCCAATATAGTCATCCAAATTTCAGCTTTTGTCTCTCTAAAATATATGTAGTGTTAACTGCTTAATTAGGAAGTGCAGCACAGCACAGTCTATAAGGTTTTATTGTTGCTTTGATAAATGGACACAATAAATAATATGGACTCAGTGCCTTAGCGTTCCATGGGATGGCAGTCCAACAAAGTGAATCTCACTGGGGTAAAATCAAGAAAACCATGTTTCATTCTAATACCAAACCATCCTCTGGAGCTGGAGTTACAGACAGTTGTGAGCCGCCTGTTGTGGGTGCTGGGAACTGAATTCAGGTTCTCTGTGAGAAAAACGTGCTTTTGACTACCGAACCATCTCTCCAGCCCCAGAATTACTTTTGTTAGTGGAAAAATGTCCAGAGCTCACAATGTCGTGTTCTTTGCTCCCTGCCTCAGGCCTGCTTATAACTTGGCCAGGGTGGCCTTAAATTTGTAAGTCCCCTGCCTCAGCTCCCTGGAGCTGGGATGAGTGTGCACCACCTTCAGGTTGTTGTTGGTTATACATTCTATGAGTCTAGTCAATATATGCCATCGTAACAGCAGCCCATAGAATTATAGAATAATTTTACTGCCTAAAATATCCCTCAGTCTCTACTCAACCAACCACTTCATCCAGAATCCCTGCCAGCCACTGTTTCTTTTTTAACTGTCCCTTGTCACACACAACAAACAACAAACACAGCAAACCACATACACATCACACTGAACACACACTACACATACTATGTATGACAACACACACAGCATACAAGACACACCTATCATACATCAGATAGCGCACCCACAACACACATATCACACATCTCGCACAGAACATACACTATATACAACATGTACAACACACAGCACATACACAACTCTCACCTCAAAGGTGATGAGTTTATTCTGGAATCAAATGTGAGTGACTGTGGCCGCACAGATTCAGGTCACCCCACAAGTTCCATGCGCCACCATGGCAACAGTTTACATAGCAACAGAATGAAGAAAATCATTTCCAAATACATCGGTGGGGAAGGTCACAGACAACCGGGAAGTCTCACCTCCGGGCCTCAGGTTCTGTCTTAGCCTTTCAGTTGGTAGATGTGAGGAGTCTGTTTGTACACTCCATAGGACTTACTTCACAGTCAGGGTGACCTTAGATGGCATCAGAGGTGGGTCTCAGAGGGGCTGTTAAAGGTGCGAGAGACGGTAAGACAGTCTAGCTTTGGAATTGCCACATTCTAACCTCTCTGTGTGGTTTGAGTTCTAATCAGCTAGTGAGCCTCATAGAAAGCTAGGTGGAGGCTGTGGTGTCTTTTGTTTTTCCCAAGAATTTGTGTTCAGGCTCCATGTATAATCTTTGCTTACCTAGAATGCTGGATAGATGAGATTTGCAGCCTGAAGCCTTTTCAGACTGGCTTATTTTGCTTGACAGTATCTTTTGGCATTCTCCATCTCTATGTCTTTTTGGGGAGCTGACAGCTCCCCCGAAAAGTTTATTTTGAACACAGGATGCTATTCCATTACAGGCGGTAGCTCAAGCTGGCCCTGAACTAATGATCCTCCTGCCTCAGCTTCCCTTGGGCTGGGCTTGCAGGCCAGGTGCGTGCTCTCACACCTGTTTTATGTGCTGCTGGAGACTAGTCGACACACTACCAACTGAGCTACAGCCACAGCCTTCGAGGTGGTTTTATTTTCTTCTGTGACCCTGCCGTGCTGTTTGATTTTGTTCCAGGACAAATCCTTGAGACTGTGGAATATTGAAGATATTGACAAAATTCCTTTGGTAACTGAGACCAAAAGGGCCCTGGGCTGCAAGGTCAAGCAGGTTGGTATCGAGTCAAATGAAGCAAACATTTATTGGACCCCTGGGGACACAACCATAGACAATGGGGTCCCAGCCTTGTGGGCTTAAACCTTAGAAAGGGGGACAAGGGTACAGACGCAAGGCAAATACCCGTCCACATGGCAAGCAGTAATTTTTAGAGAAATTAACGAGAGGCAAGGGGTGTGTGTCGGGGTATTTACATTTATTTGGTTTTCTGAGACATTCTTGATATATATCCTAGGCTGTCCTGAAACTCTTGATTTTCTTCCCTAATTCTTCTGAGCACTGGGTTATAAGTGTGCGCACAGCTAAAGATTTGTTTGTTTATTTATTATGCTGGGGTTAGAGCCCAAAGCATGGGCATAGCAACCACTTTCTCATTGAACTGCACTCCCAGCCTCCTCCTTCTCATCATCATTTTGAGATGGCATCTCACTGTGTAGCCTAGGCTTGCCTGCAGCTAGCAACGTAGACCAAGCTGACCCTAAACTTAGAGATTCCCCTGCCTTGGTTTCCTGAACCCTACCATTAAAGGTGTGCTCTCTGGCTTTTCTGTATGTGTTGGGGGTGGGGGTGCTCGTGTTTGAGTGTTGGGGTCCCCTGAGAGGCCTCAGTTGTTGGTTTAGAAGTGGGCAGCAGGTGAGACAGATGAGCATCTGTATCTGCTGGGTGATGTTTTCAGCATGGAGGAGAATACTCAGATCCCACAGCAGTTGGTTGAAATCCTTGTCGGGAGCTGAGTGAGGCTGACCCTCTTGTAAGCCCCATATTTAGAGACTTGAAGCAGGAGGATGGCTAGCTGTTGGAAGTCAGCTTATGAGATGTAATGAGGCGTGGTCTCCAAAAAACTAAGCTAGGCTAAAAAGATGGCCCAGATGGCTAAAAAAGGACCCGAATTTGATTCTAACACACACAGTAGTTCATAACCATTCCTACCTCCAGTTTTAGGGAACCTGATGCCCTTAAACAAATAAATATAAAAAAGCCCTGTTTAGTTTAGCAATCTCGAATGCTAGCCAAGTGGCACATTCCTTTAACACTAGTGATTCTTTTTTTTTTTTTTCAAAAAAAAAAACTTTATTTATTTGCCTTGGTGTTCGCCTGGAACTGGAACTACAGACAGTTGTTAGCTGCCCTGTGGGTGCTGGGAATCGAATCCGGGTCTTCTAGAAGAGCAGACAGTGCTCTTAACCACTGAGCCATCTCTCCAGCCCCAACACTGGTGATTCTAAAGGCTGAATCAGGAAGATTTATGCTTAAGGTCTGCCTGAGATATATATTCAGGCCCTATCTCAAAATTAAGCATGTATGCACATGCGCTGGGTGAGGTTGGGTCTGGGAATGTAGCTCAGTGGCCTAACACATACTAGGTAGGCCCTGGGTTTAATTCTTCCCACTGAAAAACAAACAAAACAAATCCTCATCTAGTCACCCTGTCTCCTTATGTGTCTTCGAGTCAGGCATCCTTATCCTTAGCACCTTGGGTCCCACAGTTCCACTCTGGACCACTCTGTCCAGGGAGGACTAGACCAGGGCCAGACATAACAACCCTGTCTCCCTCCTCTCAGGCATGTGGCTGTGTGAGGGCCAGCTCTCACTACCCGCCTAGCTTTGGAGGGAAAGGCTGGGCAGAAATCTGTGTCTGGTCTTGTGCCCCCAGCCTGCCCTGGGCAGTTTGTGGGTTGAGGGGCTCTCCTATTGGGGGAGGAGAGAAGGGGTTCGCCTTGGCTCAGTCCAGGCTAGCTGGGTGGTGGGATGCAGGACTCCACCCTCGCAGCTTCATCTCCTCTGACCTGTGCATCATTTCTCTTTTTGGCAAATATCCCTTGGCAGTGCAAAACATGTGACCAGCTTTTCTCCGCCTTTGAAAGTGAATCCTCTTCGAGAATATACAACCGGTGTATGTTCTGCCGGAGAGACGAGAGCTTAAGAACCAGGAAGAGCTCAAGAGCTAGTTCTTCGTTATCGTCTCTGGAGGAGAATTAGGACAGCTGACCGCTGCTGGGCTGGTGCGCAGCGTTCTGCAGGGAACCTGCTCTGAGTACCCCGCCCAGCTGAGTGGACCTGCCAAACTGAGGCGGGAGCCAGCCCCTGAGTAGACTCTCAGCATGATGCTGCCTCTTTGACCCCTCACCCTACCCTGGGATCCTTTAAAGGTGTTCACTTTTAGTTTTAATATAGAATAAATCTAGATATCTTTGGGGGAAAATGTGCGGAGGAACTGGAGAAGCAGTTTGCTACTTCTGAGTTTTTTGGAACACCTTGTGGGCTAAAATTCTGGAATCTGGAGCTACCCTGTAATGTGGCCCTGGGGCTGGCGTGTGCACCTTCTTGAACATGTTTGCCAAGTGGTATGGTGTATGGAACCCACTCTGTGAACAAGGATGGCAAGGCTTTGTGATTGCTTTGGTTTGGATATGGTTTCTCCCTTGCAGTTTCAAGAGCTAGGGACTTGGTCCTCTATCTTAATAATGTTGAGGGGCTAGATAGGGTTCCCTTCTAATGTGTGCCGATGTTTTGCCTGTATGTATGTAGGCGCCTCATCTATATTCAGAGCCCACAGAACCCAAACGATGGGGATAGATTCCCCTGGAAGAAATGGTTGTGAGCCACCATGTGGGTGATGGGAATTGAACTTAGGTCCTCTGAGCTATCTTTCCAGCCCACCTCCAGATAGTGTTGATAGTGAGTTGGTCACCACCTTAGCTCTGGGGTTGATTAGCATGCACGAACCCACATACCATTTCCAATGATGGACACCTAGATTATTACAAACAACGCTAGCCAACCGTTTCTGTGCACATGGCATTCATGTTTGAAAAGATGAGCTCAGCGAATGAGTCTCTCACTGGTGTAAAGGCCAGAGGAATGCATCAGTAGTGCTTAGCGAGGTTGGTATGGAAACCCCAGAGCTTGGATGGCGAGGACCTTGACTTGATTATACCACTGAAACTCCCACACACATCGTGTGGCATCTTTGAGTAGCCTGGAGCCTGCTCCGGACCCATGTCTCTCTCTGGCTTCAAGAGAAGCATTGCAGAAGTTATGGCCCTGGGTTGGCAAGGATGGCCACAGCTAAATGGACACCCAGGGAAATAAGCAGCCCGGCCGCAGTGGGAAGTCTTGGGGTGTCTCTGCTGCGGGCTCTGCTGAGATTCCCAGCACACGAACCCTCATGACCTACAGAAGAACAGAGCACCAAAAGTGATGCTGCTGTTACCCGGAAGCCTGGCCCTCTCCGCCTGCCAGCTGCGTGAAGCCGATTTAAAAAGCCCAGAGGTCGTTCAGACCTCTATAGAAGCGAGGAACCTCAGGGCGCATGCGCGCCACTGCCGGCGCAAGGACTCACACGCATGCGCAGAGCTCATGACGTCGCTAGCAATGGGAACTGGTTTCGCTCGTGCTTCGTGCGGGTGGCGCCGTGGCTTAGTTGGTTAAAGCGCCTGTCTAGTAAACAGGAGATCCTGGGTTCGAATCCCAGCGGTGCCTCATGCAAGGAGTTGTTTTCTTTCTGTGCATTTTTGCACAGAGCTCTCACTGTACGGCTTCTCTGTCAACGAAAGTGAGACAATTTAGCTGAAGTCGGTGGTTGTGTTACCGGCTAGTCTATGCTTCTTGAAAGTCGCCAGATAGCTGTGCTCCGGATGAGCCTCCACAGACTCTGGGCTACTCGGCCTTGCAAAGAATGCTGATTTCCTCTTCCTGCATCCCCACTGAGGACAGTTTGGAGAGGCTAAATGTGCAAAGTGGATCCTATAGCACACGATCTGAGCAGTCAATCTGCATCTGCAGAACACTCCCCCCAAAAAAGAACCCCCCCCAAAACAAAAACCAACCACAACAAAAAAAGTGCGGATGGACGATAGTCCCGAGTGATTCGGTGCTCCAGCGTGAGGCCTGACTCTAAAAGCCTGGGCTGTGGGTTGCCAAATGCCGGGATGCAACAGGCACATGGAACCTCTTTGAGAGCCTTTGCGATCAAAACTTTGGAGGGTAGGGAGACTTTGAAGTTTAAAGAATGTTCCCGGGGATGCACCTAAATCCAAACAAACCCAGCATGATAGGCCCAGCGAACTTAAAAAAATGCAAGTGTGATGTGAGGCTCCTAACGCAGATACTCTTTGATGCATGATTGAGGTTACAACCCTATAAATCATTTTAAAAACGTCTTAAGGTCTGGTGAGATGGCTCAATGGATAAAGATGCTTTGCTGCCAACTCTGATGCCCTAATTTAACCTCTGGGTCTAACTGACTTCTAAAAACTGTCTTCTGGCCTGTGGGTCCACATGCGTGCTGTGGCTGATGTGTACCCACACGTATGCTCACAACAAATAAATAAATGCAATGAGGAAAAATGTCTTAAGCTGAAAGTGGCAAGGTAACAGCACAGTGGGACATGCATGGGCTTCA
Source organism: Sigmodon hispidus (assembly GCA_004025045.1). Lineage (NCBI taxonomy): Eukaryota > Metazoa > Chordata > Mammalia > Rodentia > Cricetidae > Sigmodon > Sigmodon hispidus. The sequence continues at coordinate 2,987 of PVIH01027447.1, read as the reverse complement.
GTTAGATAGGGCAGCTTGTGAAAACACGGACACCCAGAAAAAAATGTCAGCGCTGTTGTTGGGGCAGGGGTCGTCTCTCTAGCTGGGGAAAAGATTGAAATGTTTTTCACTGGTTTCTGCTTGATTTCTATGGTCAAGCTGAGAAACGCTGAGTTGAAGTAAGCTGAGATGAACAAGAAAACTGGTCCCAGAGGGAATTCTTTCCGCTTCTCCTATAGGTCTCGGTTTATTATGTCATTTTGTTTGTGTTTGTTTGTTTTGGCCAGTCCCTGCCCTTTGCAACTTCTTTGTTTTGATTGGCATTGCCAAGGAAAGTATGAAGGATATTTCCTCATGCTGCAGAGCTAACAGGGACATTCAGCTGAATCCAGTTAGTGAAGGGTTTATTGGAACCCACCCCCGAGTCTTTCTGGGACTCAGCTCTAGCTCATCTATTGGGTCCTGGGGTTTGGAGTTCTAGACTGTTGAACGTTTCATGGTTTGAACATGAAATGTCTGTGATGGGATCATGTGATCAGCGTGGGCCATGCTGGAGGTTATGTTGTAGAGGCCCTTGGGAGGTGAGGGGTCAGCAATCTTATCCTGATCTCTCCTGCTTCCCCTCTCAACCGTAGACAGAAATAGCTGAAACTGTGTCCTTAATCCTTTTTAAGTAACTGAAGGAGTTTTTTCTACAATAGTGAAAAGCAAACAAATTCAGGAGACCAAGCAGAAACGTTAATTGGTTGGTGAGTCCGGGCCTATTGAAGCTCGGCTCTAAGGAAAAGCATTTGTTGACTGATAGCTATCCACGTACCGATGACTTGGAAACCCTCTGACCGGTCGAGCATCCCCAGGCAGTAAATCCGGAAGAGAAACAGACCTCCTGTGTTAACCAACCCTTTGTCCCTTTAAAATTGCTAAGGTGTTCCTGCCCCTCGGCCTTTGCATTTAGTGCGATGGGGGTTTGGAAAGGTGTTTCCAGGTCCTCTGTGGGAAAGGTTCATGTCATCAGTGAGCCTTCAGTCAGTGTGTCATCTCTTAGGGAGAAGTCCTGTCACCAACCACCTCTCCCAGGCTCTCAGTGCAGCATCTCCTCATATTCATCACCCCAAATACCATATCACTGAACAGAAACAGCCTCTGGAGTTCTTCTGTGAGGATCTACCATGAAAGGGTTTTGTAAAAATGTAAAACGATGTTTTTCTTCACACTGAACTTTGTTTTATATTGTAAATAGTTTTATAAAAGTATCATTTGTGTCAACACGTAATTAGTAAATCACCATTTTTTTAATCTATAGATATTTACTTTTTCTCAGATTTATTTTCTAATGCCTTCAGAATATACATTACTTGAACAAACAGTAACTTGGAACCTTCAGGAATTTTTAAAAAAGATTTTAAATTTTCTTAGATGTGTATCTTTATGTCTGTGCACCATGTGTATGCAGTACCCATGGAGGCCAGAAGAGGGCACCAGTCCCTTGAAGCTGGGGCTAAGAGATGACCCGTGGTGGTGAAAAGGAAATCAGATCCTCTTGAGAATCACTGTTTAAATGTAGAAGCTTTAAAATTTGTTTTATTACTTAAGTCTTGTGTGTGTATGACTGTCTGTCTGTCTGTGTGCGCACGCACCACGGCTCTGTGAGTATGTCTTTATTTATTGAACCATCTCACTGACCCCTAACTGCAAAAGCTTTTTGAGCCTCATAGGGTCTTAGGAGAAGCAGACTAAATAAAGGTATTGTAGGTGTGTGTGGATTGGTGTGACAACTTTGTGTGGTGATATATTGTGTATCAAATAAAGCTTGCCTAAAGATCAGAGGACAGAGCCAGCCACAGAGATAGCCACTGAGGTCAGGGAATGGCGACACACTCACTTTTAATCTTAGCATTTAGGCGGCAGAGATCTGTCTGGATCTCTGTGAGTTCAAGGCTAGCCTGGATTAATCTAGTCTGGAGGAAAAACAGAGCTAAGCAGTGGTGGCACATACCTTTAGTCCAAGCACTGGGAAGATTGAGATAGAAAGGGATATGGCTGGGCAGAGAATGGGACATAAGGCAGAAGGAGGCAGACCTGCGCTTCCCTTCCCTTTAGGCGGAAGACTGGAGGCATTCCGTCCTGGAGACAGGATCTACCCACTCGGCCTGAGGATTCAGTAGTGGTAAGAAATTTCTCTAGTGGCTTGTTCACTGTCTCTCTGATCTTTAAATATTTATCCCAATATGTGGCTCCTGGTTTTTATTATAATACCAATTGAGATTCACACAACAACTTTGAATTAATGTGACTGTGGATTGACTATGAGAGCAACCTGTTCTGATTGGCTGAAAATCCTTTTGCAAAGGTTGAGTGACCTGTCTTGATTAGGTCATAGCTTTATGACTTAAAGTCTTAAGACTTTATAATTATTTCAAAATACTTTCAAGATAAATATTCAAGTGAGAAATATCAGGATAGAATAGGAGAAACAGTAATGTAGTGTAGTGGCCATTAAGATCAGGAGCTGTGGCGCTCTGACACACGGTAGCTGGGGGCCTGGAGATGATTGCAGTATCTTTTGTCAGGGGAAACAGTGGGCACATTTCTCAGCCACCTTTTAAGACCTGTAATTTTAGTTTTTATTGTGGTAAAAGATATATAATATGAAATTTACTAATTCAACGATTTTTTTCCCAGTCTGTGCTGAGGAACAATGCTAGACAAGAACTTTACCACAGAGCCACCCACCACTGGGGGATTTTAGGCAGGGGCTCTACCACTGAGCCACACCCCAGCCCCTCACTGGGGGATTCTAGGCAGGGGCTCTACCACTGAGCCACACCCCAGCCCCTCACTGGGGGATTCTAGGCAGGGGCTCTACCACTGAGCCACACCCCAGCCCCTCACTGGGGGATTCTAGGCAGGGGCTCTACCACTGAGCCACACCCCAGCCCTCACTGGGGAATTCTAGGCAGGGGCTCTACCACGGAACCACACCCCAGCCCCTCACTGGGGGATTCTAG